>JAEQBA010000346.1:93479-232127 GCA_019434445.1 Phalangium opilio
CTCCTCGGAAAGGTTTCCCACGCTTTGCTTGCATTTCATATTTCACTTTCCGAGGGGTCCGTCACTCGTTAAAAATTTGTACGATATTTGAAATCTAAGCAAATTTCTTTGATTTGTGATTTGTTACGGATTGGAAGATTTGTTAAGGATTTAAAGATTTGTTAAGGATTCGAAGATTTGTTAAGGATTTAAAGATTTGTTAAGGATTCGAAGATTTGTTAAGGATTTAAAGATTTGTTAAGGATTCGAAGATTTTTTGAGGATTTGAAGATTTATTAAGGGTTTGAAGCAGGGTTCATAAAAACCCGGGTTTTTTTTTAAAAAAAGCCCAGCCCACCGGGTTATATTGGGTTTTATTGGGTTTTTTATCTTTAGCAGTTGCGTGCATGGTAGAAATTGTCATTCAAAGGCAACTGCTTAATAAAAAAAGTCTTAAAATGTTTCATTAAAAATGATAAACATTATTAAATGGTACTTTTAAAGATAAAACAACAAATATTTTAAACAATCTTTAAAATGAAATTATTCTAGCATCAAAATTCAACATCTTAGTGATGGGTTTTATTAAGATGGGTTTTTTTAATTCGAACCCTGGTTTGAAGATTTATTAAGGATTTCAAAATTTATTACGGATTTGAAGATTTATTAAGGATTACAAAATTTATTACGGGTTTGAAGGTTTATTAAGGACTAGAGTGTAATAATAATCTAGGCTTTGTCTACGAAGGGAGTTCCACACCAAGCCTGTGGCTTGTTTATAGGTGTGTCCCTTTACATTGCATAGAGGGGTGGTGGCTGGCCCCTATGCCACAGCTAACCTACAGCGCCCTATACTAACTATTACCGTTAACCTCTGCGTTTTGATGGAAAGGAGAAACCGGGTTAGACCGCGGAGGAAAACTCCTTTTAACAAGTGGGGGGAGAACTTGCAAACTCTACGCAGAAGGATTTGTTCCCAGATTTTCACCCGGTGCCACAGTCCGGGATCGAACCCGTGATCCTCTTGGTGCGAGGCGAAAGCGCTAACCGCTACGCCACCCCACCCTCGGCGTTTCCCGTCAGCACGTCGGGACATTTTTCATTACTTTTCATGCGGACATTATTACATAAAGGTTTATAAGTTTTTGGCCGCTTTTTAAAATGATGGCAAAAAATAGCATGCCCGAAAGACCATTCAGCCCGTTTATAGGTTAAAAAAGACCAGTGTTCTAAATATTTGTGAAATCGGTTGAAACGCGCGGACTCTGTAGCATAGAGAAGATTTTTACATTTCTAGGCCCCATTTATTAGGATGGCGGCAAATTGGAAAAATCTTTCTTAGTACAACTTAAGAATAACGTTCCTGCAAATTTTCAGCCTTCTAGGGAAAGCGGTTTGGGCTGATCCTTTATTATCAGTCAGTCAGGATTTTGATTTGTATAGATTTAGATTTAAAGAATTGTCAAGGGATTCGATAATTTGTTTAGATTTGAAGATTTGTTAGAGGTTTGAAGACATTTTGCGGATTTGAAGATTTGTTTGGGATAGGAATTTGAGAGCAATATGATAACATTAATTTTAAGACCTTTTTCGGTACGCTTAGTTATTTTAAACAACTCCTTTGAAAACATGCCATATATTATAACTTTTTATCGTGCGATACTAGTTATCACCCCTTTAAAAACAGTCAATTTGGTATCGTCCAAAATGGGGAATGGAAATGGAAGTTATGGAACGCTTGACTCAAGGCTAGTAAATGGAACAGTCTATAAAGTCCTTTCGCGGGAGGGAAGCACTCCCTTCATCACTGCTTACTCCCCCCGGGAACATACGGACTTTATAGTCAGATAGGGGAACGCTTCAAGAAATGTAGCAGTCACTTGGGATAACTTTCTGTGTGGATTTAAAACTTGAGAATGATTTGTACGCTGATTTGAAGAATGAAATTTTGGAAATAATTTCAAGATTGAAAGACTATGGGAGTATATGGGTTGAAGATTGGGCCCCCCGAAAGATTGGGAATGTTTAGATTTATTTTTTTTTTGGATTTTTAAAATTTATGTGAGATTGGAAAGATTTATCAAGGATTAGAAAGATTTTCTCGGATTCGAAAGATTTTCTCGGATTCGAAAGATTTTCTCGGATTCGAAAGATTTTTTCGGATTCGAAAGATTTTTTCGGATTCGAAAGATTTTTTCGGATTTGAAAGATTTTTTCGGATTTGAAAGATTTTCTCGGATTTGAAAGATTTACTCGGATTTGAAAGATTTGTGAAGATTTAAAGATTTATCAAGAATTTATAAGATTTTCTGGGATTTGAAAGATTTGTGAAGATTTAAAGATTTACCAAGAATTTATAAGATTTTCTGGGATTTGAAAGATTTGTGAAGATTTAAAGATTTACAAAGAATTTATAAGATATTCTGGGATTTGAAAGATTTGTGAAGATTTAAAGATTTACCAAGAATTTATAAGATATTCTGGGATTTGAAAGATTTGAAGATTTTTAAGATTTCAAGATTTAAAATCTTCTACCGTACGAGATTTGAAGGAGCGTCGGACCCCTCGATATTGGCTCACTCCAAGTGCCTCTCATTATTTTATGGGAATGATTAAAATTTTAAATCATTTGACATGGGAGTGGTAAATTAATTCGCAATTGGTAGGGGGGGGTGGTAAATTAATTCATATAAAAAGGCGGTTGGTGACTCAATTAAGTTTAGTTGACCTTTTTGTATAGATTTAAAAAAAAGTTATTTCTAAACCACGCGCCATCACGCGCACATTTCATTGAAAGTTTGTTATTTAAGAATTTTCCCTTATATATACTAAGATTCTTCATCAAAAATAGACAACGAGCTTTCCATGGCTCGAACCTGCAATGTTTTGCCTTGAATGCAAACGCGTTATCCATTACGCCACAAGCCCGTATTTCGTGACAAAAAATTATCCAAACATTGTATTTATAGGATTATATCATTTATGTTGAATAAAAGATCTGTAAAAATAAATAGCTTTAAGCACAATGCGAACGTACTATAGCTTTACCAATTAATTTAATATTTACCCTAGACAACTTAATTAATAATCTTTAGATAAAACCCTTTAGTTTTAATTTTAGTATAAAGTATAGAAATATGTTCCCAAGTTTAAACACGGAAATGTACTATTCTTATTCGCTAAAATGTATTTACGAAGGAAAAATGTTCATTGACTTAAATTAACTTTTTTCAAGGGTAAGTTTTAAGGAATTATTAAATCTGTTTCCTATTGGCTGCTAGCAATTTGTCACCCTGAACTACTATTTAGGGATACCAATTAATGTATTATTAATGAAACTTCAATCCTGTGTCTAATAAAGCTGCTTAGTTTAAATGTCAATAGAAATCAATACTGACATACCTTTGTGGGAATACAATACCTACTTTCAGGGTTATTGCTAATCAATGCATATTATTTTAGTTTAAAAAAAGAGAGCACAAGAATTCTACCGACTTGCTCCTCGAGATGACACTATACATGTGACAGCGCTATATATTTGACACAGTCGGTCGTGTTTTATAAAACAAGACTATCATGAACAACAACCATAAAATATATAACCACGATAATGATTCTGGTCGTAAATGGAGCGTACCTTAGAAAATTAACGAATGCACACGATGATGTCTACCATTATCCGCTGAAATAACGATTAGCGTTTGATTACCGTTCTCAGCTAACAAAAATACAATTCACTCTTCTGTTTATCTTCAATTTTTCCCCGATAATATTAGGTACACTAAGGTAAGCTGCGTTCAGTTTTCAGCCGTTATTGTTAACTGTTTGCTATCGGAACTTGCGGTTTAAAAGTTAACGATCTACTCGTTCCTCACGAAGGCTTATCCTATTTTAATGAGCGTTATGATGCACTAGTTTGTATTAAAGGAAAATTCCAGAATACGATTTTGTCCTATTTTCAAAGGAAAATATAAAACCATGAACATTTCAAATTGGAATCATGCTTTAATATACAATTTAAGAGAAGATTTGTATATTCTTTAGAAAAAAGTAGAATAAATTCTAACTTGAAGTTTTATTGATATTTGATTAGAAACATTGTTTTTTGAAATTATATTTTTGGTAAGTTTGACTCTATGGTAACATCTTGAAGAATATCACATTTTTCAGACGTCACTTGCTACCTAACACTACGGGAGCGCACGCATCAAGCTCTATGAAGCAAACGACCGGTGTTTTTCCAGAAGGTGCAGACGAAAACTGACTTCACGAAATCATAATCCGGCGAGCCTGTGCTATAATAATAATCAATCTTTATTTCGTGTCCATAACACGCAGTGGCCTATACTTCAATGGGTCACGATTTCAATGCATATAGAGATGGTGGCTAGCCCCTATAATGATCTAAGCTTTGTTTCTGAAGGGATATCCACACTATGCCTGTGGCTTTTTTACAGGTGGGTCCCTTTACAATGCATAGAGGGGTGGTGGCTAGCCCCTATGCCACAGCTAACCTACAGCGCCCTATACTAACTATTACCGTTAACCTCTGCAAGTTTTGATGGAAAGGAGAAACCGGGTTAGACCGCGGAGGAAAACTCCTTTAATCAAGTGGGGAGAGAACTTGCAAACTCGACGCAGAAGAATTTGTTCCCAGATTTTCACCCGGTGCCACAGTCCGGGATCGAACCTGGGATCCTCTTGCTGCGAGGCGAAAGCGCTAACCGCTACGCCACTCCACCTGCTAACCGATAGCGCCCTGTACTATTACCATTAGCCTCGGCAAGTTTTGATGGAAAGGAGAAATGGGTAACAATGCGGAAGAAAACTCCTTTAACAAGTGGGGAGAGAACTTGCAAACTCTACGCAGAAGGCTTTGTAGTTTGTACCCAGGTTTTTCACCCGGTGCCACAGTCCCGGATCGAACCCAAGACCCTCTTACGAGCGATAACTAGTTCACCTTATGATCCGCTTTCATATCATTTCGAATTACAAACTACATTTTAGCAAATTATTGGTTCACTTTTGACATTATATGGTATTTAAAAAAAAACAAGGAAGCAAAATTAGAATTATATTTTCAACGATATTTTAAGTGCACATGAAATATCGTTGTGAATATTACTTTTTGTATCAAATCCTTATAGCAGTAAAGTGTACCTTACTATGCCTTAATTTTTTGTTTTCTTTTTAAATTTCCAGTATGTGTCATTTGTGTACGGTTTCATCTGCCACTCCTGTAGTTCAAAATTGTTACTAGACTCGTTTTCGGTTTTTCTAATGCATACAATGTTTAGTTGCAAACTAAAATCAGAGTTTCTCATTTTTTATCAACTCGCAACTTTGAAATTATAAACTGCCCAAACACATAGACTGCTGTTTTACCCTTTCAGTATTAATTTTGAGTTGAGAGACATGATTATCTTGAATACTAAAATAAATATAATTATTATAATAAATTTTCTTCGTTAGTTATTCACCTTATTCAGCGTTACATCCTTTTTAAAAAGAACAATTAAACATTCTAGAGAGACTTGACTAATATTGACGTTTGAATTGAAGGATACGATTGTTGTTTCGCCTTACTCAAATAGGTAGTATATAAGGGTTTCGAATCGCAACTATGGATAAGAACAGCGCAATTGCGTGAACCTTTGGAGGAAGACCCCGCCATTGGATGGCTAGACGTTTCTCGTAACCCTAGCAGATCGCCGCGTATGTCATAGCCTTAAGGATGATGATGGAGTAGAAGCCAGGTGTACAGACTGGCGTCCATGTGGGATGGACAAAAACCAAGACCAGAAGATGGTGGTGTTAGAAGCCAGGTATACAGACTGGTGTCCATGTGGAATGGACAAAGACGAGAAGACGGTGGGGGCTTAGAAGCCAGTAAGTACAAACTGGTGTCCATGTGGGATGGACGAAAGACCAGGAGATGGTGTTGTTTAGGAGCCAGTATGTACAGACTGGCGTCCATGTGGGGTGGACAAATGAACAGGCAATGGAGTAATAGCCATTGCAAGTGGAATATAATTTTCCAAATATCCGGGAACTGTAAATGCGGTCCGGAATTTGAGAACACGTTTGCTCCGATTTTCAAACTGCGAACGCGGTCCCCTGGGGTGTAAGTCAATAACAACAGTCAGACACACACACAGACAGACACGTCGAAATTAGAGCCTCACCGTGACAAACGTCACTCGGAGAGGTAAAAATTCAGTCCAAGAGAAATAGGTGACACAAGAAAGATTGCTAACGTTCGTGTACATGTTGAGAGAGTTATAAGCCTACCCCGAAATAAATTTAGGATCGTCCAATCAACTATCTGAATGGGAATCATGAAGCCCAGAAACCGTTTCAATTCTATGACGTTGGTGGGTGGAGCCATCTTCGTAATTGCTTTGACTTTCTTTGGTCAGGTTTTATACCATCTTCGTCAATTACGTGACCGATGAACTTTACTTTCCGCTGGGCGAATTGGCATTTTGCCATATTCAAGGTAATTCCTTCATTGGCCAGCTTCGTGAGTACTTGACGCAGTGTTCAGTCATGTTCTTCGCGCGTTGGTCCCCCATATCAGAATATCGTCTTGAAGGCTGACTGTACATTCAACCCTAACCTTGTCGTGGTGGTAGGGCTCTCGTCGGCTCCATCGCGCGTGTCACCAAAACCATCTTTCTGGGGGCGGTGATGCGGGGATGAGTCGACTTGTCTAATATGAACTAAAAATCCCTTAAGTCCGAGCCAGGGAAGTAAAAGATATGGCGTTCGGCAACCCAGTAAGTCCAAAGTCTGGGGATTTATTAAATTAGGCTTTGGCAACCCAGAAAGTCCATAGTCTGGGGGTTTACTAAAGTCGGCTATGGCATTGGCTCCGGTCGTTTCAAGACAAAATCCAGGCCACGGAGATTTAAATTATATGGACCTCGGTCGAGATGGTGTGTGGCACCTTGAGGTCCACACCCACTCGCGCTCCTTTTTCCCTTGGTTTCGACTCAGGTGCTGTCCCGCGTTCGGAGGCAGTGTGGTTTGTCCCTACGGAACGGGCGTGGGAAACAGACCTGGTCGATTCCATCTACTAGGGAGTGAATGGTTTAGTTTCACTACCCTATAAGGACGTAGAAGTCCATGACGTGTGAGCTAGGCACACGGGCCTTGGCGCAGGAGAAAGGTTATGGTGATCGGACCGCGGTCTGTTTGATATGACTCCTGGAGTAGGCAGGTAGGCCAGGCTTAGTACCCTCTAGGGTTTAAGTTGGTGTTGTGTAGTTATTATACTTACTCCGCCCTTTGCGTTGAGTCTTACTAGTACTTACACCTACTCCGCTCTTTGCGTTGAGTTTTACTAGTATTTATTACCCTTACTCCGCCCTTGCGTTGAGTCTTCCTAGTTTCGTTTTAAAGGAATGTTAAGTTATACACGCGACTAATCTAAGACTTACCCTAGTTAAAGGACACCTCCAGTAAAAAAACGTTTATATTGAATATGGTATAAAAACGCTTAAAACATCGAGAAAAAATATTTAAAAAAATTAAATATGATTAGTTATTTAGTTATTGCCAATTAAAACTCAAAAATGTAGCAGATGACAAAACAATCGGATAGTCTAAGTCACGTGACTTTTAGGGAGATCGGCGCGCTGACGTCAGAGGAGTGGATGCTGCTGGCTGCCGCCAGACTATATAGGTTTAGGCCTAAGTCATCCCCAGCTATTCATGTTGGAAAATTTGCAGTGAAAATAAGAAATTTTAAATAAAATGCTATCGATTTGAGCCAGAAGGTAATAGTACTGATAGCAGTGAATCAGTAAGTGACTTAGGTCAAAATGAGGAAAACAATGATTCTGAACAGTGAGATGACTCTATTTTTGGTGGTCGCAGAGAAAACTTAGACACCTGGTACGTTTTGTAAAATGCTTTATTATCTACCAACTTTAAAAATTCTTAATTTTTAAATAATAATAATAAGTCCTGCTACTTCATGGATATCAATAGCTTATTCAAACTAAAAGTCTTAAAAATTCATTCCATGAAGTAGCAGGACATTATTATCATTATTTAAAAATTAACATTTAAATCACCATGGAGCGGAATTTTAATATGATTAAAAATTATTAGGTGTAGTTGTCATTATTGCCAGGTAATGGAAACAGAAGATGAATGTGTTTGTTGCCGAGAGCAATTAAGGGTAAGAAATAAAGCAAACGATAGCGAAAGCGGATGCATAACTCTTCATCCGGAGTTTCCTGGAGTTTGCTTAAACCCAGGGGTGTTGAGGGCGGTCTGGGGGCTTTATACACGAAGAGAATTTAGGCAAAGAGTTAATCAAAACGTTGAAGATCCCAATATGTAATGTCAAAAAATGATTACCAAATTAAACGTAGGTGAAATATCCTATAAATCCGTTTTTGGTGAAATGGATTTGAACTTTAGGTAAAAAACGTGACCACAAGTTTAACGTACGTAAGTTATTTATAGGAAATTTAGATATACAGTCTATGGGATGTTCATAGGATTTATTTATGAGCATGACTTGGGAAGGAGAAATAGGGCGGTTATTCCAGCATGTGTTGTAAAATCAATTTGAGAAAGATTTCCAAGTCCGAACTATGTATATATAGAGGATTTTTGTACAATTAAATTCTTTAATAAAAATATGATTCAAGTTAAATTTCTTAGTGATTAAATCTGCTTTCATTTTTTTAATCATATCTTCCTTTTTGGGTTTTCAAAGGAATGAGCAAGGGGTGGAGGTATTACTGGATTCTCTAAATTTTTAGCTACTTCATCGTAAGTTTTGTAAACCTCTCTCATATGTAATACTTCTTCAAATAATTTCTGAAAATAATCTAAATATATTAGTAAGATTAAATTAAAATTATTAATACTCCATATTATGGGATGTTTGTCAATATTACTGTAAGTTGATTCTTCCTTTTTGAAGGACAAGACAGCTTCGCCCTTTTTTACTTTTGGGAATTAAATTGAACATTGAGCTTAATCCTCATTATATTTTAAACCCTTTTGGCAGTTTCCATTGTGATGAATTGCAGCTAGTGTAATTCTAAAATAATGTCATGAAGCTTTTTAGAGAACTTTGCTTAATATTTTCAAAAGGTATGAGTGTATTAATTATAAAGTAAACGTTTTAGAGTTTGTCAACCTTGACTGCATGCCCTCATAGAAAAAATGAGTGTTCTTGGGGGCAAAATTTAAAATTTCGAATGGAATCCTTCCAAAGCACTTGTTTCACCGCTACCAGACATCATTGCAACATCTTTTAGAAATAACTTATTTTCAGCAATTTGAGAAACTTTAAGATGAGGCAAGTGCCTATATGGGAGATAAAAACATTAAAAAAGTTATATTTTTAATATTAAATATACAAATTAACAGAGCCGGATTAAGAAATTTTTGCACCTAGGGCCGAGATTATGTGCGCCTTCTCAGGCCGGGGAAGCATAGGAACAGCAAATATTGCTAGGCGGAACAGTTTTACTCAATACGCCCTCAACAAGCCTTGGGCCCAGGACCCAGTGCCCCCTTAATCCTGGCTCATAAATGAATTATAAACGTTTACCCGTTTTAATCCAGGTTTTCTTCCTTTTTCTCAAAGCTTTCCTAGTAATAGGTGGGTGGGTGCATTCTGGAAACAGTTCCCCTGGGTGGTTTTTGTGAATATTTGATATATGATTGGGAAGACTCAACCATTTGTCAACTTTCTCTTGATTAGTTACACTAGATGAGGCGCAAAAATACAAGTGATTTGATATACTGCGTGCCCAGTTTTGATTATTTTCACATCCTTCTACGAGTGACGCTTTGGCTAATTTTTTATTCACAGCTAAAATAAGGACTGCATATAAAAATATATTAATTTCCATATTAATTTTTATATGCTATCTAAAAAATGTATCTCAAACTTCTAGTGTTTCACGTTTTACAAGGTGCCAAGCGTCAAATTCGTGTATATATTTTCTTATCTGAACATGGCGATCAGTGACAACGTTTCTGACAGTTATATTGTGACTATCAAGTAGCGTCAAACACCTTTTGAAGCCTTCAAGCTCTATTGCATTAGAATTTTAACTTCGTTTGACTAGGTAAAAAACAAGATGCTTAAATATTCTACATATAATGCATTAAGTAAGGCAAACCTGAATTAGTTGAAAAGTTTATATTTTATTGGTTTGCATGTCCATAAGCGAATAACTTCCATACTTTGCATTGTGCCCTGGGAAATCACATCTTGCATCCACACCAATAGCTCTTCCATTTTCAGCTCCCGTGCATTTTGTGAAATTATAATTTTCTTCCGCTTTCAATAATTTCATTATGGATAGATATAGATTGTACTTTTGCATGGCATAGTATGTCGATAAAGATGCAGATGCTATTCTGAGCGACTTAAACATCCTTATTATTGAAGTAGCGTGTTGCCCATTAAATATAATGGCCGTGGAAACCAAGAGATTCAAGATGGGCATCTTTCCATCCACAGGTTGGCTTTACCAGGTATGAACATGTGAATTGACACACCATCTCTCGATACACACCATGGTGCCCTTTACATATTTTACTTTCGCACAGGCTTTGCAAAAACAAATTTTGCAAAATTTAAAAAGTTGCACGAGGTTCGTTAGGAATACTATGCATTTAGTTTCTTGATTATGCCACACCCTTTCTGGTTCTTCATCAGTTTCCTGGCTATAAGGTTAGTGGTAGTTATTTGAAGAGTGGTCAACGTTCCATTTAAAATATTTCACCATGACACTTCTCAGAATCAGACGAAGAAACATAAAAGGACACATTAGGGTCCTCATCTTCTTTAATCTCTTCTTCATCACTTTCAATGTTATTGAGAGCATACTGAGTGCCAATATGAACTTTATATTTGGATACATCACATTCTTTGTCTTTGGTTCTACATTTACTTAGAGCTAAGAGCGGTATATTCAAAATTACTGATGCTAAATGACGAGTGAAAGATAAAGTTACCTCGACAGAAACATTTCCAAAGAGTCTGGCATCCATTTGATCTGTAACGTCTAGGTGTGTATGTTTCTTTCTTCTTTGGACAGTGTTTCAGACTTTTCTGTTCAAAATTCAAATTTGCAGTCATTGTAGAACTGTCAACCTAGAACAATGTTTATATGAGGCTATGAGCAACGATTTCACAAAAATGGTTTCATGTTAAGAGCCAACCATTTCTATCATTGTCTGAGTTTCAATTTCACGTTTGAAGTCAAAACATTGAATAACTTCATCTCTTTGCAAAGGTTGGAGATTATCATCAGCGTTAATTTGATTTCCAACTTGCAAATCAGAAGTCGAACCTACGTTCATGATGGTTAATAATTCCTAACACCCAACATGGAATCATTAATAAAATAATAGTATATTAACTGAAAAATAGCAAAGTTACTTAAACTCACACTTTGCCTACGACGTTTTACTGCCAATTTCCGTGGGGATTTAGGGTTTTTGGTAAAGCAAAATATGGTTGGAACCACGTCAGGCTTCAATTTTTTGTAAGTCTGACTGCTGCTTGTGAACCCAATTGATTCCAGAAACTGTTCATTTCCGCTTAATTCGAAACAACTACTTTCAAAGTGTTCATGACAGAGCCTTGAATACTTATTTGGAGTAAAATCCTTTCTCCTAAGCTTTATAAGCCACTGCTTCAAACGTTTTGGGTTTTTCAAGAGAAATTTAAAGAAACTCTTTCCAGGAGACGTTGCAAAATTACAACCAAACGCAACGCAATAAACTTGCCAAGTACAATAAATTTGTACTTGGCTAAATTTTTCTACGAATCTTTCTGATTCGATTAGAAAATTAACCGAAAATACTGTTGAAAACAGCTAACGGTTTTATCGCTTGTAATTAAAGCGTTTTGGACCTCCTATTAAGAATCGTGTTTGGCTGAATCACGATAAAAAGGCTTTTCAAAAGCTGTAAGACAACCTATACGAAAGCAACGTGCGGAGGTCACAGATGCCAAACAGATTCTGACCGGAATAATTTTGCCGCTCTTCGGCGGTAGTCTCTGGTAGAGCAGAGAAAATTAATAAAGGGAGTGGACGCCTCGCGCCATCTAGGTTTTCATCCGATAGAACACTTTCACTTTTTATTTCTGTAAACCCCTTTCAAGTATTCCCCCCCCCCTAATAAACACAAGTGACTCAATGGTGAGAACAGAAATTAAAGTCTATTTCATTAAATACTTTAATGACCATTAGAGTCGGGATTACTATAGTGTTTTGAAACGTTTCATAATTATTCTAGAAAATTAATAATTCGTTTTAATACAGATTTTTTCGATCGCCCGCCGGAGGGATCCCATTTTATTATTGGTTGATAAAATATCTCACACTCAGCGGGTGTCTAAGGGTGATTTTAATAATTGTAATTTATGAGAAAAACTTGGTTTTATACCCTTCGACAACCTAAAAACAACTAAAGTCAAAATTTTAAAAATCTTAAACTTCTATGGCTTTAATATTCATTACTGGAAAGTCTCAAAAACTATACTAATTTTAATCAAAATCAATCATTACGTTTATCCTAACAATTGTGCTACGACAAACGCTCTACAGACGCCGACAATATAACGGAAAATAATAATAATAATAATAATAAAATAAACATGCCGACGACAACGCCATAATAACCAGCGATAAATGCCCTAATAAATTGATAGAGAAAATGACTGATGACATAAAGCGCCTGAAAGATACCTTGCAAACCATGGGACTAAAGATCAACGTCGCAAAAACCGTTTTCATGCTCTTTGCGCCGAGGAATAAAAAACAAAGCATTGAAAATATTACCCAACTTGGTGACTTGGACATATTTAGGGTAACACACTACAAATACTTGGGCCTCATCGTTGACGACCACCTGACCTTTAAGCCCCATATCGACCACTCAATGTCCAAAATTAGGCAACGTTTATGGCTAACCTTCCCATATTTGACTTCACTCGACCTACATTCAGCCAAAATCGTATACAAAGCTCTTATTCACCCGCTATTTACTTACTGTGATATATTCTTCAGCGGTAGCTCTAAAAAACACCTTAACGGTCTAACCATATTATATCACAGATGTGCTAAACTGATCCTAAAAAAGCAAAAACGGGACTCGTCGTCTGAAGCTCTCCAAGCTCTGGGATGGCCAACACTCAACCAACTATACACATGGCACTTAGCTATTTTTATGCAAAAGGTTTTCAACAATAAGTGTCCCGAGTACATAGAAACCATGTTCCAGAATCCAAATCCTCATATACATGCTACTCGTGGTTCAGTAAATAATCTTTATGTCTACCAGACCCGTACTACTAATAGTTCTCGGAGCCTCAAATCCAGGGGAATAAAATTATGGAACTCTATCCCTCGCGATATAAAAAAAATAAATTCAATGTCTGTTTTTAAAACAAAGATCCTAGAATATATCAGAGATAACTTTTAATTTTAATTAACGTTTTAAGTTAAACCGGACTCCTATGTAAACCAGTCGAGCGATCACGTGGTGGTGGCTCCAAACTGATAGGAATATCCATGAATAAAGCTATTATTATTATTATTATTATTATTATTATTATTATTATTAACTACATATTTGCCAAAACTCGTCCATCAAGCTCTAAAAGAGTTTGAAAACAATCGAGATGTACCAATCGAAGATGCAATAAAAGACCAGAATATAGTCATATCACAAGTAGTAGAGCAACTTCGGATAATGAAGAAAGACCAGGAGATCATCGTCGAAGAACTAAAATATCTACGGACTGCGATAAGTGATAATCCAGAGAAACACAACACATTAGAAAAAAATTCAATACGCGACGCTATAACGAATATTCCTCCAAATATGGAAGTCAAGGTCGCACAGGATTTAATCGAGCAGTTATTGTTGAAAACGGGATTAAGTATAGGCAATGATATTAGAGATCAAATATCTCCGCTGCGTAAAGAAGTGGCAGTTCTGACCAGTCAAAACGTGGATATTCTTGAACAAACCGAAGTTATCCGTAAAAACGCTACACTTACAGACAAACTCGCCGGGATGGAAACCACGAAATATGCCCATATTACTGACATCTCCGAGACAATCGCAGATATAAGCAATGATGTGGGTGATCTTAAGATACAAAACGCATCTCTTCAAACGAACCTGAGGGAACTAAAGAAAACTTTAGACAATGGTAATATGAATCTTGTCGGCAGCATCAGCGATGACTTAAAGACCATAACGAGAGAGCAAGCCAGACTGACAACAGACACAGGAAAAATACTAAACGCACAGTGCCCAGCACTTCTGTCCGAAATGAAAGAACTAAAACTACAAAACTCAATCCTCACAGGCCAACTAAGTATAATCGACACAAAAATTGACACAAATATCACCAGCACTATCCATTGCGAAGATGAAGATTCAGTCTCAATCATCAGCAACATATAGCAAGGCACTTGCAACGAAAAAGCCAAAACAGAAATACGAGAGGCTTAAACCGGAGTCGACTCGTGAAAATAACGCAAGAAGAAGTAAAACCGTGAATGATAAACCCGAATCTTGCCTATTTGGAAAAAGAACAGACGCAATTTTCAAAGGCAAGCTGCCCGAAGGTACAAAAATAATACGGAAAAAAGCGGTATTCGTCACAAGAGTTCCACCAAACACTTCGGCGGAATACCTTAAACAGTGGCTTTCGTCGGAACACAATTTTACCTCCATAATTTGCACTAGACTTAAAACAAAGGGACCCGGATACTCTTCATTTCACGTCGCGGCAAACAACGACGAGTTTACCACACTTATTAAACCAGAAATTTGGCCCGAAGGTTTTCTAATTTCCGAATTTAGAGGTTGGTTGAGGCACAATAGGAAATTCATTGAAGGTCAAGATGAATTCCTGGACTCAACTAGAGAAGAAACCATTGATACTGTGCAAGACTGACAGTCACTGCTACTTCTAGCTTAGTAATGTCGACCTTATCGATGACTGGTAACAATAGATTATCATCTAAAGCAATATCAATAAAATATCAGAACGTCCGGGGTCTAAGGACGAAGCTTGACCACATATTAATAAGTCTCAGCACTTGCGATCAGGACATAATCTGTTTAACAGAAACATATTTAAACGACACTCACTTCGACGCTGACTTTCTGCCGGGGAATATGGTCGCGTACCGTGCAGATAGGAATCCCGACGAGACCAAAGCTATTCGTGGTGGCGGTACAAGACCATTGTGAACAAAAACTTATCGGTTCAAAGGCGAGCCGATCTCGAACTACGGGATGAGTGCGTCTGGATCGAGATAATTGTCAATAAGGGAAGGGTACCTAAGAAAATTCTAATTGGGAACCACTATTTCGCCCCGCAAGTCACCCGCATTGAATACGAGACTTACTTCAACAAACTTAGTGAAAAGCTAGAAAACTACCATAATGACATAATTTTGGTAGGGGATTTCAACCTACCGAAAGTAAACTGGCAACACTCAACCGCTGATAACTGTAACAGTGCGGTTAAACCGAAAGCAACTTCGGTTCTCGATTTTGTCTGCGCACTCGGATTAACTCAAGAAAACGAACAGGTGAACAGCTGCGGGAATGTTCTCGATTTAGTCATCACGAACCGTAATGACCTGAATATTAACTTGGATTCAATTCCCCTGGTTGCAGTTGATGTTTTCCACCCTCCTCTTGTTATATCTTTACTTATACTTCAAGAACACTGCACATTACAAGAAGACGCACAAGAAAGCCACAAATACAATTTCAAAAAGGGTAACTACAATGAACTCTACAAAATACTTCGAGAAAGTGACTGGTCTAATCTGTTGAACACGACAAATCCCAACACGGCCGTCGAGATGCTTCAGAGGGAAGTGATAAATGCCTTAGACGCAACCATACCCAAGCATGGAAAACGCTCTTGCAAATATCCGATCTGGTTCTCAAAAGACCTAAAAGACGGGCTAAAGAGAAAACACTATTTTCACAAGAAGTACAAGCGTTCAGCATCACCGGCGGACCTAGAAAAATATAGAGAACTAAGAACCTTAACTCATAAGCTGTTAAAAGTGGATAGGCAGCAATTTGGCGCTGATATCGTGAACGTGCTAAGTAACAAACCGGAAAAGCTCTGGAATTACGTCAATGAGCGAAGAAAACCAACTGACAAGAGTAAACTTATAATCACCTCAGATAACAAAGAAACTATCACGGACAACAATGAAATTGCAAGAGAGTTTCGGAACTTATTGGTATCACAAGGTGAACAAGGCGAGCAAAGTACAGTTAATACGGACGCCACTGAACTGGACACGGATGACTGGAAGTGCAAGGGGAATGGTCTACCTTTCACAAACCTAAGTCTAACAGAAAGCGACGTCCTGGAGGCGATAAAGAAACTCCCCCCAAAGAAGTCTGCAGGGTTTGATACAATCCCAGGATATATAATTAAGGGCTGCTCGGAAGTCTTCGCGCCTATCCTTCAACATATTTACAACATATCACTTCGCAGCGGGATATTCCCAGAAAAGTGGAAAACATCCATTCTAATACCTATCTTTAAAAAAGGAGATAGAACACAAATCAACAATTACAGGCCGATATCCCTAATATCAGTTTTCTCCAAAGTCTTCGAAATAATCGTGCATAAATACGTCTGCAACTGGTTTAAGCCTATGCTCTCCGCCGATCAACATGGTTTCACAACTAAAAGGTCAACGATCACTAATCTAGTATCGTTCTTGAATTACGTCGCGCCAAGAATTGAGAACAGAAAACAGGTCGACACAATCTTTATGGACTTAAGCAAAGCGTTCGACCGCATGGAACATGACATACTCAAAATTAAACTAATAAAGTACTGCATGGACGGAAACCTACTCAACTGGCTTTCAAGCTACTTAGAAAGAAGGAAGAACATAATCAAGATCAACAACGAAGTCACCAACGTCACATTTTACTCTACCAGAGGTGTTCCGCAGGGATCTGCACTCGGTCCACTGTTATTCGCTATTTACATTAATGACCTACTTAGCCCAATAAAGGGCACCCTACAGGAGAGACACATAAAGGCCTATGCGGACGATAACAAATTATACCGTGAAGTAAGATATATAAAAGACTGCGTCTCCATGAATGACGAATTACAGAATATAAGTGATTGGGGAAAACGCAACGGATTGCCCCTTAACGCCAAGAAAACCTTTATTGTTTCGTTTCACCGAAAAACCAATCCCGTCAAATATGACTACATGGTTGATGGCGAACAGGTACAGAGAGTTGACCAAATTACGGATCTCGGTATGACCTGGGACGCCAAAATGCACCTCATCAAACATATAGATTTGACCGTCTCAAACTGTCTCCGCAGACTCGATGGGATACTCCGTATAGCCCGTAACCTCAAGAGTCCAAAAGTCTTTATCCATCTATATCAATCCGTTGTCCGGGCGAAGCTGGAATATGGGATGGTAATATGGGGCGGCGCAGCAACCTATCGTCAACAAAAGATAGAAAGAATTCAAAGAAAATTTGTCCAATTATACCACACACACTTCGCTCGATATGTCCCCTATAATTACGAGTTCATACTGAAACACAGGTTAAAAATAAATACAATGAATGAACGGCTAAAATTAAATGAAATTATTTTTTTACACGGAATCATTCATAACAATATAGACAGTAATGAACTCTTGGAGAACCTCAACTTTCAAATTAATACAAGGAGATCTAAGGAAACTTTTAAAGCTAAGGTAAAGCCTACGTTAAATACAATTGATAGAGTGCAAAAAACTTATAACATATTCTGTAACGTCATAGACATATTTGATAAAAGGAAAACAAAATTGAAACATAGGCTAAAACACTATTTCCTGAATCGTAAATGAACAAGTGTTATATTTAAATATTGACATTTTAACTCTACCCTACCAGGTTATCGATTTTATTCGATCTTACACATAAAGATTACAATTATTTTTAATTAGTTATTCGTTTATTTTTAATTTTTTTTTGTCACGTTTTATCACATATTTGTGTGTTTAAATCTCTCATGTTTGTATAAAAACATAGTGTATTTTTAATATAACCATACTCTGTATTATTGTAAAAAGTGCTCCAAGCATGTTGTAATGCAGAGTCAATAAAAAGTCTTTGAATTGAATTATTATTATAACAATTCTGTACTAATTTCAGCTTTGGCCACTTTTAATAATGTATTACAAACCACTAATCATGATTAAAAAGCCAATTTGAACCTCTTGAATGACTTTCTAAAACATTCGCCCCCTTTGGCTAATTTAGATCAAATTAATTTTTAAACGATGTTTAAAAGTATTTTAAACCATTGGCAAAATTAAAAAATGGTTATTTTGAACTTTAATAGCTATAATTTTAATTAATAATGCCTTCATCGCACCTAGATCTCCTTAAATAACACGGCATAGGAATTGGTTCTTAAAATACGAAGAAAAAACTATTGCCGTTTCCCATGGACTAATTTTGTTGGGTAGAGAGTGAAAGTTCCCTTATTAGTGAATTAAAATACAGCTACGTCTCCTTAAATAGTGCTCCTTGGAAAACAGCATCTGCTTCCTTTTAGGTCCGCTTGAGGACACCCTAGAGCGTGGTATCGTTTTTTATCGTTTACTACAAATTTCGAGGGATTCGCGCTCTGCCGCCACAAACGGGTTAGCTTTTGACAAGAAAAGAACAACAGAATGAACGCGTTAAAGCTAGACAATCTAGTAGCTGTATTACTTAACCCGGAAGGGTTGATTACCGAGAGAGCTCTATTCAATGCGGAGGAAATCGGCATCCGCAGCATGAATTTATTAAAAAATAAGGTACGTTAAGGTTAAACTTTATTCAAGCTTAATTTGTTAAAATTAATGCGCGGAAATTAATGAAAATATATATATTTTCCATGTTTTTCTATTTTGGTTTGGTTAGGTTTGGTTTGGTTTGGTTTGGTTTGTTTAGGTTAGGTTAGGTTTGGTTTGATTAATACCGCGTTATTTAACGTAATTTAACGGTAAATTACCGTTTTAAAATTACGGTAAGATATAAATCGGTAATTTACGGATGGTAAATTACCGACTCACATTTCTGACCCCAACCCACTTATAATTCCATTTTCTTAATGTAGGCGTTCGAATTTGAGGGTCCTATTCTGAGACGTTCGTTAGCGCTACCGAAAATTTCCTAACGATCGGGCTAACGAAAAGCCCGTAACGAATATTTTCTGCCACCCGAAAAAGGAGCAATTCTAAACACATTTTTTATCGCTTTCGTTACCTCGTCCTTCGGTGATAGAAGCAACGCGGTTTTCGGTATAGGATGATAGAAGGTTTTTTTTCCTCCTACACAAGTACCAATCATATTAAAGAAACTTTGTAGTAGACGACGTTTCCTCTTTATCTACGCAGTAGCGGCAGTACGCAGTGATCTACGAGACTACGCTGCAGCGCCGCGGCTGCATTCGTAAGAGAACGTAAGAAAAGAGCTGCGTTTAATAACAATCAACATTTTTAGATTTTGAAATTGAGCTATTTTGCTAAATCTTTCGATACGAAACATTTAATTAACAAAAATTAAAATTAGGAAATGTGGAATTAATCGATACACTATTTTTATTAGTCTTAATTTTATCATCAGAGACTGGAAATCTTATATTCTCCGGGGCTAAAATATCAACAATAGCCTTGCTGAAAAACCTAATGGCCGTTAAAATCTAAATGACATTAAAATGGTTAAACAGTATTTGTTAGACTAAATAAGAGAAATCTTTACCTTAACCTTAATATTTGGAGGAATGGCCAAAACGTTTTGCCCCGTAAGTATCTCGCCAAGAATATCACAAATATGAAAACTATCTCTTTCCTAATTCTAAATAACCTTCGAAACCTATAATCATTTAGTTCAAAAGCTTGAAGCCTATCTCTAAATATTCTTTGACGTCTTAAATCACGTCGAGGCAATTATTGCTAACCTTAAAACTTCACGTCGCAAAATATCCGCCATTTTAAAATTGTCTTTTCCAAGAAAACATCTTCGGTACAAGCCCTAACGAAAGGAAATCCCTATCGTTATCGTACCGATCATTTCACGCGATTCCTACCGAACAAAATCTCTACCGAACGCCTCAGAATCGCTTTTTTGCCCTCTAACGAAATTTTCGGCCGCTAACGACAAATTTCGTTCGGTAGACGTCCTACCGAACGTCTCAGAATAGGACCCCACTGGAAGAGGCGACGAAGAAATTCGTAAGTACTAGTTGTCTGACCAAAGTAATTTCATGGGCCCTGTGCCCTGTAAAGCTCATTGGAGAAGATTTAAGAAATTGATTGGGTATGGAATGTCTTATAATTTAAGGACACTTTTTATTCATAATTTACCGGGCCTAAGGTGTTTTCAATGAAATTAGTAAAGGCGTCTAATTACGGGGTGTAAGATATAACTACGGTCAATGTGTAATACCTAACGTGAAAGGGACACACGTCAAGAGATAATGTTAAAATATTTTTGTCCACAGGGAGCCCACATGATGTCAGAGGTGGATGAACCACAAGGCGCACAGGACAGAGGAAGAGGAGGAAGGGGCTCAAAAAGGGGGCGATTTTTTAGGAAATAAAATAGGCCTATAAGAAAAAAAGTTGGATTTTATAAAAAAATGGGATTTAAAAAGAATTGGATTTAGAAATAAAACATTTTTGGATAAAAAAGTTTTTGTATTAAGAAATATGGAGGACTTAAGGGACGCTAACGTTAAGCAGAAATATACTTTTTCTCTCGATAAAAATAAATTGGAAGAAGAAATTCAAGATTGGCAACGTTAGTTAATAAAGAAAATACAATTTAGCTTATATTATGATTTTATAATCCTTAATTTGATTTTAATTAGAACTTGGTGCTTGAAATGAAAGGCTTGAAAATAAGCCATGATTCGGAGTTGAAATGTTTTAACCACGAAAAACAGAAGATGCAAGATCAAATTAATTAACTTGTAAAGGGAATTTATTTTTCAAACAATAAATGTATCAAATGTTCCAGTTATGTGTCTTACGGTCTTTTTTCTAATAAATTAATTTCAAGGATTCGCGTTTACATGTTGGGTAGAGATTTTGAAACTTGAAGCCTGTTAATTTGGCCAATCACAACGCGATTTACTATGCTCATGTGATCTTATAGGGTTTTCCATTGTGGTATTCTGAGTGCTCCGACAATATAGTCGGCTTTCAATGGGAAATAACAGCGGCTCTAAGACGGAGACGCGTCTTCCATAGCACCAGTCGCCCCCCCCCGTTTGCTTGCGCCTGTTTTTGATTGAAATAAATGTTTAAGTTTTAATCTACTAGTTGATTTCGTGAATTTCGCGTCTGCACACGAACAACTAGCTTATTGTATTTTTTAAACCGATTAAAAAGTGGAGTATTTTTCATATTTGGATTTCGTTGTTTTGATGTTACCAAAGGGTAGAAATGAAGGATTATCTCATTAATTGTAATCTAAATTGTGTAAGGAGACCTTTATAATTAAAATTAAAGCGTTTACAGTGTAGAAATGGCCTTATTGAGGGTGCCTAAGGGTGCGAAAATTTTAAATTGGCATGGAATAATTATAAAAGATGTTGAATAAGCCTTTTTCCGTGATAATTAGTCGTTCTAAATCGATTGTTTTATTTAATTTGCTCGATTTTCGGGAATAAACTCGAATTTTCTCGACAGACTAAAGTACAGAATTTTTCGAATCACCCGCCACAAATATCCGTTTCATTATTGGTTGACAAAATATATCCTATTCAGTGGGTGCCTAAGGGTAGTTTGGGATGGATTTAATTAGGATTACTTGAGAGAATAAAGTGGTAAATTACAGGGGGTGAAAGGGGGTGTTTTTAAGTTATACCACTTGTTTATATTGAAGAAATTAAATGAAATAGCCCGAGATACTTTAGGAACATAAAGGGGCCTAAGCTGACTAAAGTACAGAATTGTGGGCGGAGTTAAGATGTAGAGATATTTCCAGCATGCACTCCCGGCATCTGTCGAGCCTTTATCGTAACGCAATATATATGATTAAACTTAATGATTAGTTTTAATGAAGATTAGTATTGTGATTGATATGGTATTTGGAGACTAGCTTACTGTATTTTTTAAACCGGTAAAAAAGTCGAATATTTATCATACCTGGATTTCGTACCTCATTAATTATTTTAATTACAATTATGTTTGGAATCGGTATTGTGTTACTCTGTTAGGAGACTTTAATAATTAAAATTTATGCGTTTAAAAGTACAGAATTATGTCAAATGGCCGTTGTTTTGAGGTTACCTAAGGATAGAAATCCAAGACGTTTATTCATAATAATTAGTTTAATTACAATTATGTGCGGGATTGGTTTGGTGTTCGGAGAATTTTTCAATTAAAATTAAAGCGTTTACAGTGTAGAAATAGCCTTATTGAGGGTGCCTAAGGGTGCGAAATGTTTAAAAAGACGACGAATACTTATTCAAGATGTTGAATAGGGCTTTTCCCATCATGATTAGTTATTATAATGGTTTATTTTAAATAATTCACACTTAATTAAGGAAAAAAACTAAAGTACAGAATTTTTTGAAACCCCGCTACGCAGCTTCAGCGCCTTCTGTCTCTAATTTCTCGAAGTACGCGCGTGCCTAAGGGTGATTTTAATAAAATATTGATGAAAAAAAAACTTTAAAAGTTTAAAGAGGTGTTTTTAATAATACTATTTGTTTATATTCAATTAGCTAAAACAACTTTCCGGGGAAAATTAAAAATATAAAAGGGCCTAAGCTGTCTAAAGTACAGAATTTTGGGCAGCGCCAAGGGGGCCTAAGCCGACTAAAGTACAGAATTGTGGGCGGAGTTAAGTGGTCCTAACGCCGTCAAAGTAAATCGTTAATTTTTGAAGAATTTGTTGATTTGAATGATAGAAAAGCTTAAATTCGTAACATTTTAATCATTTTTTAATTATAATTAAATGTATTTTACTCCCCATTGGTCCCCTTGGTGAAAAATAACGTTTAGGATGAAGTTTCCTCTACCGCCGTTTCACCCGACTGGGATTTTAGTGATTTCCGACCTTAGGCAACCTTAGGCACATTCGACTTTTTCTGTACTTTAGTTTCCCCACCTCATGCCGGTCTGGGAAGCCAACGACGCCGGGATATAAAAAGCGGATCGCCCCAAACGCTAAGCCTAACCGCGAAAACCGGCGAACTGAAATTATTGCAAACCTGATGTCCGTTGTAATCTTGTTGATAATACGATAATAAATAATAGTACGGAGGCCCAACACAGCCTTTGTAGACAAGTAAACTTCATTTTTGCTGTACTTTTTGAAGTTTTTACTGTGTTTTAAATATCACCACGTCACGTAACGTCGCAAATGTTCTGGAAGGCTCTACGAAGCGAGCCTATCTGGCACGAGAGCACAAAATATGTTACCTGTCTTTTTTTCGCGGCAAAAATATGAGAACCGATTATGTAAATATTCTTGAATATTAATTTCTGTTTAGAATATCTTTTAAGGAATTCGACATTTACCTGTATTATATGGAGATTTCTAGGATTAAAATTAAAGATTCCACCAGTCTTATTCCACGTTGCTCTCACGGCCTCTAACTTCCACGCTATGAAAGTCACTCCGGCCTTTCGCCATACTTCATAGCCTCTAGGATCGGAGGACTTCTGACGTCACTCTTTCTCGTCAATGATTGGAGCGGTTGTTCCAACGCGGTAGGACCAAAACGATATCGTATGATTTTTGGGAAGTTTTACGCCGCCTGGGTGACTTTTCCCCATTATTTAAATGGCGCCTTTTTAGGTTTGATGTTTATAATCTCGGAGAAAAAAGAAAAAGGGGTTCTTCATTGGCAAATTATAAACTTTTTACCTTTCAATTTCTACTGATACCATCGGAGAAATTAGTTGTCGATATAAGTGACGTTTTTACGTAATTACAGCGACGTCAAACCATAAATACCATTGGTTTTTGTCGGAAACAATCGTGAAAACAGAGGAGGAGAGAGAATTCACGGTCACTAAAGGGTATAGGCGTTGCTATCTCGAGATGGACGAGAAAAAGGCACCCAGAGAGTGCGTTGACTGCGGCGACAGCGGAAGCGGGAAATTAAAATTAGAAGCTGTGACCCCTGAAGGAACTTTTTTGGACGCAGCATCGGTATCCATCAAAATTACTCCTGCCTGGAATCGGGAAATTGCACGACAAATAAGGAGACTAGAAAGCTATGCCGGTATTGCCATTATAAGAATTCGTGGATATGGGCCTGAAGTAGATAACAGGCCATGACAAGCGCAGCCCCAGTCTGAGGCCACTCACAGCCTTCTACTGTTCCGCGATACCTGTCACGCTGCCCGAAGATGACGAATAACGAACCGGAAGTAGTTGCGACTAAGGGTTTCTCCGGTGAAATCCTGCATAGTGACGATGTAGCGCACAAACCTGTTGAACCACAAGTAGAACCGGAAATATACACGACAATTGTGGACGGAAAAAAAGTGTGGATGATCCGTGATTGCGACTGTCCCGAACTCGAGTTGCCCTATGACGTTGCTGATCCTGATGTTTTAGGTTGCACTGGGATTCTTTCTGAATAATGAAAGTGTTTACGTTTAGAATTATAAACTTTGCTCTGAAACTAATATAGATTAAAACAATTTTAGGGTTACAAGTAACTTTCGCTGTTTGCCTTTTCATTTTTCTCGCGTTGAGTTACTTAATACCCATACTTTTGTTAAGAGGTAAAATTGACAATCACCTAACAAAGGAACGAACTATTCAAGAACGCCTTTGTTGCTGCTGTAATTGCGCGTCAGCGGGTGTTTTTATCGCGATCTTTTTCATGGGTTTGTTGCCTTATGTCTGGAATAAGTTTGAGACATTATTTAGAAAATTGGACATTGATACTGTGATCCCCACAACTGACTGTGTGATAGTAGGGGGCTACTTTCTCTCCCTCTCCTTTCACCAATTCTATTTAGCTTGCAAAAAACTGAAACTAAGCGATATTTCGTTAAGCGACAGTCAAGAATTTGAACAGTGTAAAAGCTTGTTGAATGAATTTGAACTTGATAATTTGTTTGTTAATTCCACTTCACAATTTCAAAGTGATCAACGAAACGACTAACGAGAGCTATACATACTTGAAGACAAAGTTATCAGATTAAAAAAACGACCAAAATTCTTCTGCTTAGAGTGCTAAAATCTCATTGACTAAATATCTATTTAAACCAGCCTGTCATCTGGCAGGTCTAGCCAAGAACGACAGTGAAGTTTAGAGATAGTGGTTAATAATGATGTCCATGTAAAATTTTATTTTAATTATAAAATGAAAACTATCGCTAATAATTTAATTTCAGTAGTACCACTATCTTTATAAAAGTACTATTGACGCTAAGAGAAACCAAAAACGTTTATGGGTGTACCATTCCTTTAAAGAAACCGTGAATTTCTTTTCTGTTTATTTTAAAGGGATATGCTTAAGTTTAAAGGGCTAGTATTATCATTATAATGTTAATTTAAGGTATTTCGTTATTATTTAATGATTAATTGTAAATTGAATTTGATTTTTGAGTTAAGATGGTTATACTAGGCTTATTAATGGACTCTTAACTATAATTTGGTCAACAAACAGAAGCCCTGCAATCTAATTGCCTCAGAAAGCTATACAAGATCTCGAGAATAGCCCAAAATTTACAAAGTCCTACTGTTTTCATCCTCTTCTATATTGCATTAGTTCAAATGCGGTTAGAATATGGTTACTTGGTATACGGTGGTTGTAGCAATTACAATATTACGAAATTAGAAAGAGTACAACTAAATTTTGTAGACACCTATTGTAAAAACTTTTAAAATAATGTTAAAAATGTATACAAGCAGATTTTAAAAGAGCTAAAATTTACGAATTTTAAAACGCGACTTAAATACCTGGAAATATCTCACATTTATTATCTGATTCATAATAGCATAGACTGCAGTGAACTTCTAGAGAGGATAAGTTTCAAAGTAACTTACTCCAGGAGTAAACACATTTCTTAGGAACCTATAAGAAAAGATTTGAATCCAATTTGCCGAATGCAAATAACAAACAACGAAATGAACAAATGTGCCAGATATATTTGATAGAGTAAAAACGCGTTTAACCACCATTCTTAAACTTACCCTAATGGGAATATAGAACTAAATACAAATTATTAGCCTTTAGAAATTCATCCCATTTATGTTTCTTTAAATTATTAATTTTTATGGACGACCTTTTCTTAAAGAACAACTATGTAATACCAAAAGTCTGATAAGACTTCATACAAAAAGTACTTAACTGATTCTCGGTTCTAGCTGTGGCAATTGAAAACATGTAATTTACACTGCAGACGACGGTAGTCTACACTAACCAATGAGATTGAGATACCCAAACTCAAAACTAGACAATAGCTAGGCGAATTATCCGGAAGTTGTGAAAGTAGTACGAAGTGAGGTTTCTTAGAGGAGAACAAACGGTTTGAACTCGGATCGTCTTAGTTCTTTCAAGTTTCAACGACTTTTTAAATCTAGATGTTTCTAAGTGTTTCCCTAAATATTTCTTAGCATCAGGTAAGTAAATAATTGCAATTTAAAGTTTTTATATAAAAAACCCAAGTAAAGATAACTTTCTGCTCTTTATAAAGCTTAAAAACTTCCAAGCCTTGGCTATGCCGCCTAAAAGAAAACCATCATTAACTCCACTTATTCAACCCAAAATCAGTCAACGCAGTGCGATTTTTATCTGAAAGAAACTTCTTCAAAAGCTGTTCTACCGAATGCAGAATCCCAAACAAATTAAAAAATACCTGGACACAAACAACTGAAAACAGGAATGTAATGGAAACGCAGATAGGCTCTCAAACCGATTATGTTTACACCAGTAATAGAACAACAGAGTGCGACTTTCACTTGAAAATAACACGTTCCATAGAGACGCAAACCAACCCTTTGAAAAGAAAATCTACACATTTAGGTGATCAAGTTACGAAACGATTGACGTTATGCCAAGATGATTCAATTACTACTTCAGCATTAGACCTCATTTACGATTACATCTCAAAATTAGAATTCGGTAACTATAATAATAAAATAAAAAATGAATAATATGACGAGTGTATATTAAAGATTTTTTTCATTTAAGCTTGTATTGTTTTCCAATGTATGAAAAGTGTTGATGGTACATTGCGTCATTTGGAAGTCACTTGATCTGACAATTTATTAATTCATGGAATCTACTATGATACCCTTATCAGAATTTTTTTTACAATGGATGGACGCTTGACTATTCTAAAACCATTCAAACAAGACGGTCGAAGGGTTCGTAATAATAGCCACATCGTACGAGTGAATAGCCCCTCTATACTCTACCCTAATGAGTGGGTACCCTCTCTATGAGTATGATTGGGTATTTTACGCATAGATAAATTATTAATTACTCTGTTGTTAATATCATACGTATGAAATAAATTTTACAGAAAAGTGGGTGCGCGCTTGTGTGAATTGGTATTGCAAAGGCGCCCCAGTTGTTTTTTAGAGTTTATATTTTAATTGTCCCTTAAAGCAAAGCGCGAGTCCAGTGGATCACCTACAAGTTGACTTTCCTTACGAACTCCAGTTTTGGCTTGGCGAAGGTGGAAGACATTTGTGGCGACGGCTAGTGGGCGGGATTTATAAGTGCACTTATAAATCCCGCCCACTAGCCGTCGCCAAGCTAATCCCTGAGTTCAGGAGGAAAGTTAACTTTTAGGGGATCCACTAGACCCGCGCTTTGCTTTAAGGGACATTTAAAATCATCGACAATTTTCGGCTAATAATCGCCATAGATTCCACAGTTTCTCGATACAAGTACCCTTTTTGAATCACTTTATAAAGTTCGTATCACCCATTGCATAGTCATTTAAAGTAATTTACAATATCCGATTTTTAAGGAACTTTGTGATTTAATTTTTAATATTATAAATCTGACTTTAAATCTGCTTAAATTACATTATCATTTTTAGACTAAACACCAGGAGTCCAAGAATAACGACTTTTTAATAACTACGGCTATTTCTAAGCGAAAATTAGAAGAAGACTTTCTAAGCACTTGCATATTGCCAAAGAAGAAAGTTAAGCAAGTGGACATACATTCTAATGCACAAGATGTATTGAAGGAACTTATAGTCGACCTCATAACTGTTGATGGAGTATCATTTAGTGTTGTAGAAGGTAGGGGATTCAGGCGACTGATGACATATTTAGCTCCACATTTAAATCCTGTTAGTCGCAGGACGCTAGTTCGTGAACTTGAAACTCGAGTGTTAAACAATAAACCGAAATTAAAGGACTTAATCAATGAGGCCGATAAAAAGTCTGTACATTTAACCTTGGATATATGGTCTAGTAATCGAAGGGAGCCTGTACTTGGTGTGAGATGTCAATTCACCGACAGCGATTGGATTCTTCGAAATTGTCTTGTAGCTTTTATCCATTTTCCTGAAAAGCATTCAGGAGAAAACATTCTTCAAAAGCTCCTGAGTATTCTCCAAACTGTCGATCTTGATCCGCGTCAGGTATTTATTTATCTACAGTTATATAATAAACCTAAGTGCTGTTTCATCGTCTGACTCCGTTCCATTGGACACTTTTAGAAAGGTTACGATTTCCCCACAACGGGTTTTTGTATCTTCTTTTTACAGCGTAATGGTCCAGTTTACAACGGAAGGTTGTTGGATTTCCCCAGTTCGAATTTTTGTACCTCTATTTTACAGATCATTGGTCCGATTTACTTTAGCAACACGAACCCGTTGTGGGTGCAGCTTTATATCTGTAAACATATCTTTCCATTTACTAATACCTTCGAGTAGCTAAGAACCCTCATTGTATTTTCTTTCTCCATTGCATAAGGATTACATTTGTTGGGCTTTTGCAAAGTTTTCTTTCCGACAATTACACCCTATTCAGACAAGGCTTGAAAATTGGGTTTCATAAACCGTGAGGTGAGCGTTTCACGCTCAAACTAGGTATTAAGAATTAGCGAAGTCTCGCGACAAATTTTGACATGCTTGACCGAAATTTGAGTTGAATTTGATTTTTTGGTTTAGTCTCCGGAGACAGGAAAGCAGACTCAACCTACAAACAGACTCGGGAAAGATATCAAAGTTCGTCGTTAGACTTTGCTGGCTTCTTAAGCCCAATTTCACTTTAGCAAAACTTGGCTGAATATCTTTTCCGTGAGGATGTTTAACCACAGTTTATGAAACAAACTTGTCTTTATTAAGACTGGTTTTTACACCTCTTCTGAAGAGAATATTACTGTGTGTTTCGAAATATATTTTTTACTAGCATTCCTTATGTTTCCATGAAATACCGACGTTTAATAAGTATAGATAATTCATTACGAATAGATCTCATCCGTTTGTGCTGACAACGCAACTAATATAACAAAAGCGTTGAATTTGTTTGAACTATTTGCTGAAGACTGGTTGCCATGTCATGATGACGAAAACAGTTCCATATTTACCAACGATAGTTATGAAGGTTATCAAGATTCTGCTTCTAACAAAGATGACACTACACAGCTGGATCAAAGTAAACGTCCTTTCTATTGGAGAAAAAGAATACATTTGTTTAAAACATATAGCATGAAGCCCATGGCCACTGATTTTTGGGGAAAAGGTACACCATGATCAAACAACAATAGTCGAGACGATAAGTGAAACACAATCGAATATCGTAGCTGCAAGTCTTGCATCCAGTGAAGCTTTGAAATGGCGTAGAGGAAGATGTATTGCGCACTCTCTTCAACTGTGCATAAATACCGCCATTAAACAAGAGAAGAATACTGGCAGAGCTAACAAATTGATCCAAATGACACATAAAGTAATTAACTTCTTTAGAAAATCTCCCAAATTTACCGAGGAAATGAAGAATTTAAGGAACGGGCGAGATTTGCTATTGCCGGGTGCTACTCGTTGGAATAGCCTCTATTACGCAATAAGTTATAAACTTATGATTGAAGCAATAAGGAAATGCGCGTCTTTAATTGTTTCGTTAAATCTTTTTGACATCTCCTTCAAAATAAGGTCCTGAAGTTCAACAAAGAATTCAGTACTGTAACGTCGCACTTGAATGAATGTTTCAAGAAGAACCGCAATGGCATCACATGCAGTTGGACCCGAGTCTTGTAATTTAACTGTTGCATCTTTGAGAGGCTTAAGAAGGGTTAGGAGGTCTTTTGCTTCGCCTTCCATGGTGAATGAAAGATTGGAAATATTGTCTATCTCTTTGCTTAAAGCAAGTGCATGTTGAACAACTTCCAACATGTTGCTCTAGGGAATACAATGGTGTTTTAATTTCACATTCAGATATTATAGAACTGGTCTTACCTCTGACAATCGTTCAATTGCGTAATAGAGGCTATTCCAACGAGTAGCACCCGGCAATAGCAAATCTCGCCCGTTCCTTAAATTCTTCATTTCCTCGGTAAATTTGGGAGATTTTCTAAAGAAGTTAATTACTTTATGTGTCATTTGGATCAATTTGTTAGCTCTGCCAGTATTCTTCTCTTGTTTAATGGCGGTATTTATGCACAGTTGAAGAGAGTGCGCAATACATCTTCCTCTACGCCATTTCAAAGCTTCACTGGATGCAAGACTTGCAGCTACGATATTCGATTGTGTTTCACTTATCGTCTCGACTATTGTTGTTTGATCATGGTGTACCTTTTCCCCAAAAATCAGTGGCCATGGGCTTCATGCTATATGTTTTAAACAAATGTATTCTTTTTCTCCAATAGAAAGGACGTTTACTTTGATCCAGCTGTGTAGTGTCATCTTTGTTAGAAGCAGAATCTTGATAACCTTCATAACTATCGTTGGTAAATATGGAACTGTTTTCGTCATCATGACATGGCAACCAGTCTTCAGCAAATAGTTCAAACAAATTCAACGCTTTTGTTATATTAGTTGCGTTGTCAGCACAAACGGATGAGATCTATTCGTAATGAATTATCTATACCATAAGTTTATAACTTATCTCCGATAAGTATGTCACTTTGGCAAATTCTTTAATGATACCTTGATTGAAAGCAGACGATTCTGTGACGTCATAAATTTTCGAAAAGCGCCCCCGTGCGGCCAAGATCAAAAACTCCTAAAAATGTATTCCTACGCCAAGTTCCGGGGATTCAGGGCGCATGAGTCAGTTTACATTTGTCGCGACGTGCGAAATAGGTCTGTCGTCTGCAAAATTTTCTTTAAGTTTCAATGCGGTAAATTCCGCGTCAATTAATTAACTAGGCCAAACCGACCTCTCATATAACGAAATATTAGTGAATAATGAATAAAATAGAAATAAAACCTACTGATGTTTTGCGAATTGCTGAGCCATCACTGTGTAAGTTCTTCAATTCATCAACAATTCTCGAAATGCATGAATAATTAGGGGACTTTCAAAAGGAAGAACCTCTAATTCAACATTTAATAGACAAATTTCAACAAACTTTGGAGAAACACAGACCAAAAAAAACTAAAGGCAAGAAAGTGGACATAAAACTTAACAGCAGTTTAGTTCGGTTTGAATGGTATTCATTCATTAGAAAAAACTTAGTTTCGATTGAAGAAACCTTTGATTTGGGTTGCTTCACGTCAACACTGGAATGTAAAAATACTCTTCTGCTTCTGCTCACTTGCTATGCAAAGGACATTTTTGAAATTTGGTCGGTAAAAAGGAGGACAAATGAAGCATCATTAACTCGCAGCACTCAGAATGATGGCACAAATTCTAAGGTATGACTTAATGTAAAATGTTAACATTAACATTATAATCTTGTGATTTATATATAAAAGGATGATGAGGTCGAACAATATTATTTTTCTTAGGCTAACGAAGCTTACGAACGGTCATTACTAACTATCGGAGGTGGCTGCATGGGTGGAGTTTGGAAGGTGAATAAGAAAAGAACCATATTTTGGAAGAAAATGAATTAAAGTTCTCAAGCGAGAGAAAAAGCTCAAGTTTTATGGGAGTGCACAATGAAATTAAGAAGAACAGCTGAAGAAAAGACTGAAATTGCCTTTTCTGGCATGAATATGAGAGATGGTGGAGGATATTTTATCCCTAAAGAGTGCCTAAACCCGTATTTGATAAAATTAAATGAAATATGTCGTGAAATTCTAAATAACGATTGTGTTAAAAGGTTTGGTCATCGCTTAATTCAGGTAAATACTGAAATCTTTTGAGTTTTGTAATTATGATGCTTGAAATGGTCCCAATCAAACAATATCTAAATTTACAACTAGATGGTAGCTGACCATGCTAAAAGTCAGGAAGATGATTTGAAAAAGACTTTCTTTAGTTGTACAAAGGACATTTTTCCCGAGGATAAAGGATCTCTGATTCTACCTGAGTTCCAGAGGAAATTCACACATGCTTTAACAAACGAGGTCATAACCGCTAGAGACCTATCTGAAAAAGAAAAAACGGCTGAATCATCCAAAGCTTGTAGCAGACTCAGAGATGACCTGTACACGATAACGAAAGGGAAAAGGTCCTCTGGACCTAGAAGCCCACCAATGAAACGGAAAATTAACGAGAGAAAGACATCAAATCTTGAAAGAGCTCAGCCAAAAATTATCAAAGCTGCCTCATCGTTACCCGAAACACCCAAAAAAAGAGGCCCAAATTCAGGAGAGTCAAAAGGTGCTGTTTGCAAACGTGGAGGTTCACAAACAGGTAAGAAAGTAGTCAAAACTAAATTATTTGAAGTTCTTGAGTCAGCCCAAAATAAATGTCATTCAAGTGATGAAGTTAGAGCCATTCAAAATAAACAAAAAGAGAAACCCCAAAAAACCAAAGATTCTTGTGATATAACTGCTAAACGAGAGCAACGCCAAAAGAAAGTTCCTTCCCATTTACAAAATTATTATTGTGATCATTACTTTAAAAAACTGTGATAATTATTTTAAAACGTTGTGATAATTATTTTAAAACGTTGTGATAATTATTTTAAAACGTTGTGATAATTATTTTAAAACGTTGTGATAATTATTTTAAAGCAATATGCTAATTCTTTAAAGAAATAACTCTTGAGTTATTGGAACGCAAAGTATGAGTTTAAAATTGTACATCTGCTTATGTCAATTAAAGTGTGATAAAAGCAAATTGTATTTCAGTTAAGATCAATTAAATTCGGATAAATCAGCAAAGTAGTCTAATTTTCATTATTCTATTAACTTTAATTTTTTTTAATCGGTTTAAATTTTTCTTCAAACGCCTCTCTTACGTAGAGTGGGACATCTCTATATCCCTTTCCACTATGATGGCCCTTAACATCAATCTTGGTTAGCAAAGCTTTTCTACAAGTATTATAGTTGACGCTTGAAAGCTTTCCTCCTGCACTATGTTTAAATTGTGAGAAAAGGGTTTCAACCGCACTTCCATTTATTCGGACTGGACACAGATAATAGTCTTGCGGGTAATTGTCAAAAAACTTCTTCACTAATCCTTGTAGACCAAACACCATTACGCGTAACAAAGCCCAGGTCTGAATTTTCGTGATAAAAAAATTAATTGCAATGAATAATAATTAAATAAGCATTGTTTTAATTACCTGCCAGGAAATGAACTTTTTCTGTTTAACATCCCATGGCTTAAATTCTGGATCTTCAGCTACAAACAATTACATTCAACACTTTTAGTTTGGTTATTTCGAAATATATTTAAATATGCCCAAATAACGGTTGAACACTCTTTATAATCAAGCTAAAATATCATAAACACATAACTCAGAAAACTAAAAACAATATTAAAATAACTTGCCAATTAAGTCCTTTAGCCACTTCGTGAAATAATCTAAGCCGTTCTGAATGTTTGCCATAACTTCACAATTTAGGCTTTCAATCTTGGTCCAAGAAAGAGTTCATAGGGTTGGCTATGCCTAAAGAAGACTATGCGTATCTAGATGATCTTTATCAAGAAATTTCTGACGATAAAAACATCGCCAAAGCTAAATACATGCTCCAGTTTTCTGTGGCGAGATGTTACTGCAAATTACGATGTTGTGGGACCATTTTTTTCCACCACATCCACAGCCGACACTCACTTTACGTTTAATTGCTTGTTTGAAGTCATCCAATCATTTCAGTACTGTGGTTTTAATATTGCAGCAATAGTATGTGATGGGGCGAGTGCCAATCTCTCTCTAGTAAGATTGACTGCCGGACTGGAAGGGCAATTTATTTTAATTGCGTAAATAAGGACGACATGGATGATATTGATATTTCTTTTTCACCCTGCTTCCCAAATCCTTACCACTTAGACCGACATATACACTGGATAATTTGCCCTTCGCACGAGGTAATTTAACGCAACAGACAGAGCTGTAATTTGCAATTTTGTATGTTTAAATGGTAGCATACTGCTACACAAACGGGCTGTTAATAATTGTTGGAAGATAATGAGGCTACTAGAACATTGGGAAAAAATGAGGGGGGGGGGTTTGAAACATATTAAAAAACGTACCAATCCTTCATGTAATGATGCTCCAGCGATTGCCTTTGTAACCAAGAGCTAAGGAAAAATATGAGAGTAAGTATTACAATAAGTCAGGTTATCATAAAGAAGTGGGTACCATTTTTGTCTTGATCAGCTTTAAATTGTTCTTTTTCATTTCTCAAGTATGTTGCGAAATCTTGATTCCAGATTTCTCTAAGTCTTTTGCGATTGTCTTTTGTACTTAAGTTTGTTTTGTTTCCAGAAAGAGCCTCGTCGATCTCTTTTGTGAAGTTATTATTTATCACAGTCGTGATGTGTTTCATTTCGTCATGCTGCTTTGGTTTCAAATTCACTTCAAGTGCTTCAAGTTTTGCCATCAATTTCGAATTTTTAGTCTTGAGATTTTGCAATCGAAAGAGCTGGTGACGTTTCTTTTTATTTGAGCTATACGGGGATAAAAACTGCTCTGGAAATGTGGACGAAGGATCCATTTTTCTTTTACGGCACGGCGATTTGATTGATTCTTCGCGTCGCTTTAAGCATACTTTCAAATATCGAGCAAGAGTTTTGCAAGCTGTACACACGTTTTGTAAGGGTCCACTAGCGTTGCTGGGTTTTTTAAACCACACTGGACAATCTGACGATGAAAAATGTTTCTTGGGAAACGAGTGCGTAAGGAGTTTTTTGGGTTTGTTAACCAAATGAGGTATTATTTCTATTGAATCTTTATCGATACCACCGCAAAGTACATAGTCTTTGGCACCAAAATCTCTGAGAAACTCTGACACCAAATCATGACTTAGCCCTTTGTCAGAAAGAACGCAGATGTTTCGAATACACCCTCTAAAGAGTACATGATATTCCAAATAGCCAAGAGGTGTAAGGATCAGTTTTGAGGGCTCGCAACCAAATTCTGGCTCGAAAGCATTCTTTCTCAGTACTTCAATGAAACACTAAGAAGGGTTTCATTATCAATTATATTTTGGGGAAATATTTAAGCATAATAATTGTAGTATAATATACCTCCTTTGATGAAGATAGCTTCTCAGTCCAAACTAGCGTAGTAAATGTTGACACCAACATCTTAAATTCTTCCACAAAATTTGTCCCAAAGTTTTGCAATTGGCTATTCCACGTACATTCCGTCTTTCAAATACACTTCGGAATAAGTTTATTTGCTTTGTATTGTAAATTGTAATTAATTATTTCATACCTGACATTCTCTGGTTACTTTACTGGTCAGCTTTGCATTCATTTGGCGCGATAATTCCACTGCTTCATTAAGCCTTTGCACGGATTTATATTCGGAAAACAAAGTAAACGTACTAACGTTCTTTGTTTGACTCGAAGCGTTTTTGTTTGGATTTAACGCGAAATAATTATACTGGGTTGATTTTGCGCTCTTCATTTTAAGACTTAATTTAAATACCCTTATCCTTACTAAAGTAAACTAAATACCAACATAAGATCAACCGCCTGCCTCACCCGACTCACGAGTCTCTATACAATTTCCGGTTTCGTAAGCGTTTTCTCATGTACTACTTTCGCCATCTCGCTGCCTATTCGCTAGATGTTTCAGCTAGCGACCAATAAGAGCTTAGCCACACAAACAACACAGCGTACAAAGTTTTTAAGAGCATTTGGCAATCTATAGTTTCTTTTGTCGTTCCGTGACAAGCTCTCATTGAAATATTTGTATGGAATTTGCCAAAGTGACATACTTATCGGAGATAAGTTATAAACTTATGCTTCAATTTTGGACCCACGACAAAAACTGATGATGTTTTCAAGTATGCAAATACACCACACATTACGAAACGGAATGAGGCTATTGACATCGTTATATATGAGAGTTTCGATTTAATAATGGACAAAAAAATTACCAACTGCTTAAAACGTTTGAAAACTCAATAATTATATTGGGTCCGATATTAAAGCCGCGTTCACACTGGAAATTATGACAACGTTTTCATCCATTTTCACAAGGTCAAATAAAAATATGATTTTGCCACTAATTGGCCTTGTATAAATATCTCTATGCGGTGTCGAAGTGTCTCGTGTAAACGCGGCTTAAGTTATCGTTCTGCAAAATACTTTAAACAATTATCTTCTAAGCTGAAGTTTAACACAATCATTTAAGGAAAGCTTTCTGCTAGGTTGTTTTTCTGTGGAACTTTGCAAAGCATACATAATTACTTCAATTAGGAACCATTTGCCCATCTATAAAATTAGTGGAGATACGAGCAATTACGTTTCGTGAAGTCACGCTTTAGGCATCTCCGTAAAAAGGAACTCAGAACGGGTACAAGCCATGGGGTAGTCCTCCATCTGTCGTCTTCTTTGAAGAGAAGCCAAACGAGTAGGGTTCCTTCACGAAACGTTATCCCTCGAATCTTTTTCAACCGTAAAGATGGACATACGGTTGCAATTGGAACTAATCATTATGTTATACGGTCTTTCGAATAATTAACGAAGCATTCTTGCCAGATATGAAGGGGAGTTAGTAAATGGCCATTATCACTAGCCATAAACGTACTGTCTCTTGGTTTGTTTCATAGGGTTCTAAGTCACGATGTGTGTTTGCCCGCTATAACTCTGTTATTTACAACTTTCTCTAGACCCTTTCAGCAAACCAGAGTGGATTGCGGATTATCCAGAATTTGCAACCCCTACAATGGAGGAGGCTTTGTCCATTATTAAGAAGTATATACCTCAGCGCCGTCCAACACCACATGATACTAATAAAAAACCGACTGGGAGATTTAGTATTTTAAAGGCCATTGTCGAAAACGAGCCTGCCAGCTCGTCGAAAAGGTTATCGCAACTAGATCAGTATCTGGACGCTAACATGCCTGTTCAGAAGTCAAATCAAGGAAGCGCTATGACACCATTAGATTTCTGGCGTTTTTCCGAAGCATCGTGGCCAGATCTGTCAAACATAGCAAAGAGGTTTTTAGCGACCCCCACAACTAGTAGCGACGTGGAACGTCTATTTTCAGTCGCTGGATCCTTAAAAAGAGCTCAGCTTTCCTTGTCTCACGTCGAAAATGTATTATTTTACAGAGAATATAGACAACTTCAATGTCGAAAACTAGGCATACCTAATATATAGCTATAAATTTGTTGTTGGTACAACTTACAAGTCGCCTAAACATACGCAGTATTTGCTATTCCACACTTTTAATAATAATAAAAATGCACCATTTGTAACAGTTTTCCTAAAGTTCAGTTAAATACGTGATAACTATTATAATTAATAAAAACTGTCTTTGTAGACAAAGACGGGAAAAAGTAAGAGATAGTGTAGAAAATTAAATGCCTGAAGTAACAGATATTAAATTTGCACTTTTGAACACATGATTATAAAACATCAATTATTTGAAAAAATTCTTATCTTAGTTTTTTTCACCAAAATTACTTAAGTAAAAATATTTTAATATGACACTTATACCTATATCATTTTAAAAATAATAGGCGTTTTCCATTTTTCTCTCAAATATTCCAATCAGGTTGAGCCCTATAAGGAGAATAAAATGAACAGAAAACGGCTAATAGCTGATAAAGTAAAAACCGTATTAAAACAAGAAGTGTTCGTTAATTTCAAAGTTTTCCAAGTTTCAAAAATTGACGTAATGTATAGCTCTCTAAAGATCACGATCAATCTACAAATCTTTTCGACACTAATATCAACATCACAATAAAACTGCCTATGTTACTTTCCGCTTCGCAATATTTCTCATTTAAAAATATAAAAATTAAACTCGTAAATCTCAATTTTTTCAGATATGAAAGTATTTGAACCTTCTTAAAGACCATGCCAGTCTCTCCTCCCTGGTAAAACGTAGTATCAAGCTAGTATCCTTTAAAAAATTCTTGAAGAAGCCTTTTTCTAGGGTAAATACTGTTAAAAATTTTTTCCGCATATGAAATTTTGGTGAAAAAAACTAAGATAAGAATTTTTTCAAATAATTGATGTTTTATAATCATGTGTTCAAAAGTGCAAATTTAATATCTGTTACTTCAGGCATTTAATTTTCTACACTTATCTCTTACTTTTTCCCGTCTTTGTCTACAAAGACAGTTTTTATTAATATCTGTTACTTCAGTCTTAATATTAATTAAAATAGTTTAGAAACCTTAGGAGAGAAAACGTTTGAGGGCGTTGCACTTACATTAGTTAAAGCTTTTGAACTGACCAATTATCTATTACAGAATCTAACTTAATTACCCGCCAACGGTAATCTAGCTTAATTAGGCGCCAACGGTAATCTAGCTTAATTAGGCGCCAACGGTAATCTAGCTTAATTAGGCGCCAACGGTAATCTAGCTTAATTAGGCGCCAACGGTAATCTAGCTTAATTACCCGCCAACGGTAATCTAGCTTAATTAGGCGCCAACGGTAATCTAGCTTAATTAGGCGCCAACGGTAATCTAGCTTAATTAGGCGCCAACGGTAATCTAGCTTAATTAGGCGCCAACGGTAATCTAGATTAATTTGGCGCCATCGGTAATCTAGCTTAATTACCCGCCATCGTTAATCTAGCTTAATTACCCGCCATCGGTAATCTAGCTTAATTACCCGCCATCGGTAATCTAGCTTAATTACCCGCCATCGGTAATCTAGCTTAATTACCCGCCATCGGTAATTTAGCTTAATTACCCGCCACCGGTAATCTAGCTTAATTACCCGCCATCGGTAATCTAGCTTAATTACCCGCCATCGGTAATCTAGCTTAATTACCCGCCATCGGTAATCTAGCTTAATTACCCGCCATCGGTTATCTAGCTTAATTATCCGCCATCGGTAATTTAGCTTAATTACCCGCCATCGGTAATCTAGCTTAATTACCCGCCATCGGTAATCTAGCTTAATTACCCGCCACCGGTAATCTAGCTTAATTACCCGCCATCGGTAATCTAGCTTAATTACCCGTTATCGGTAATCTAGCTTAATTACCCGCCATCGGTAATCTAGCTTAATTACCCGCCATCGGTAATCTAGCTTAATTACCCGCCATCGGTAATCTAGCTTAATTACCCGCCATCGGTAATCTAGCTTAATTACCCGCCATCGGTAATCTAGCTTAATTACCCGCCATCGGTAATCTAGCTTAATTACCCGGCACAGGTAATCTAGCTTAATTACCCGCCACCGGTAATCTAGCTTAATTACCCGCCACCGGTAATCTAGCTTAATTACCCGCCACCGGTAATCTAGCTTAATTACCCGGCACAGGTAATCTAGCTTAATTACCCGCCACCGGTAATCTAGCTTAATTACCCGCCACCGGTAATCTAGCTTAATTACCCGCCACCGGTAATCTAGCTTAATTACCCGCCATCGGTAATCTAGCTTAATTACCCGCCATCGGTAATCTAGCTTAATTACCCGCCATCGGTAATCTAGCTTAATTACCCGCCATCGGTAATCTAGCTTAATTACCCGGCACAGGTAATCTAGCTTAATTACCCGGCACCGGTAATCTAGCTTAATTACCCGCCACCGGTAATCTAGCTTAATTACCCGCCACCGGTAATCTAGCTTAATTACCCGCCACCGGTAATCTAGCTTAATTACCCGGCACAGGTAATCTAGCTTAATTACCCGCCACCGGTAATCTAGCTTAATTACCCGCCACCGATAATCTAGCTTAATTACCCGCCACCGGTAATCTAGCTTAATTACCCGCCATCGGTAATCTAGCTTAATTACCCGCCATCGGTAATCTAGCTTAATTACCCGCCATCGGTAATCTAGCTTAATTACCCGCCATCGGTAATCTAGCTTAATTAGGCGCCAACGGTAATCTAGCCCTATTGCCCGCCAACGGTAATCTAGCTTAATTAGGCGCCAACGGTAATCTAGCTTAATTAGGCGCCAACGGTAATCTAGCTTAATTAGGCGCCAACGGTAATCTAGCTTAATTAGGCGCCAACGGTAATCTAGCTTAATTACCCGCCACCGGTAATCTAGCTTAATTACCTGTAAGCGTTAATCTAGCTTAATTACCTGTAAGCGTTAATTTAGCTTAATTACCTGTAAGCGTTAATCTAGCTTAATTACCTGTAATCGTTAATCTAGCTTAATTACCTGTAATCGTTAAAGCAGTCTTATCTCACTATCGATAGGCCATTTCAACCAAAAGGCATTAAGAAAAAACAATCGGATTATTATGACGCAACTATACGTAGAAAAAGGCCAATATTGGTCGCGCTGATATTTACCAATAAAACAGCGTATCCATGCTAAATATCGCAGATTGGGGTAGTTTTTAAAATTTAAAATTAAACATACTTAAAATTAATTTTTCGCAAAAACCTTAAAAATGGTCCTAGAAAAAGGTTTAAATTTTGGTATCAAACCGTTCCCAAACGTAACAAACGAATATTTCATGTCAAAAAGGTGGCCACAAAATGGCTAAATTTGAAAAAAACTCCATGTTATTTCTATGGGAAAATTTTACTTTTTCACCAAAAACACTGACAAATTTATGCAAATGAAAACCACCCTTAGCAACTTTATTTTTTATAAAATAAACTAATGAGTGGATCTTTTTGAAATTTTAACCACATATTGAGGGCCCGAATTGTAGTTCTGTGGAATTTTTTCAAAGCAGTTAATACGATACAAAAAAAGTTATAACCAATCAAAAAACCATCCTTATACATTAAAGTCGGTATGAAGTCTTATCTAAGAGAGCTATCGCTCTCCTAGAATAAAATAAAAATTAGTCCTGAGGTATCTGCATTTATTCTTGGTAACAGAATATCACAATATTCTTCAAAGCATACCAAGAGTGACATAAAGACTAATATTCCGAAATATTTCATCAATCTTCACCGCGTTGAACATCAACTACAGTCTATTAAAGGGAGGGTGAAATGTTAAATCAAGTGATTTTTAATCGTATCTTCAATAATTTTGTTAACATAAAGGCAGGGCGTTACGCGATTCGTCTGAGGGGCGTAATTCAAATGATCCTTAAAATCTGAACCTAATTTGAATTTTAAAATCATTCGGAGTTGGTATTTCCTGAATGCTTCACTGTGCACACTGGTCTTATAATTAGAGGAAGATTCGATAAAAAATTACTTAATTTTCCACTTCACCCTCACTTTCATGATTCTTTTGCAGGCTAGCGGGACAACATCGTGTTTTAATCCACAGCCTGTGGTACAAACGTACGGGAGATTAATAATCAATTTGTGGCTGTTGGTTGTGGTGCCAAATTATCGCAATAAGTTAACCCCGCAAACCTCCAAACGTAATCTTGATTTGCGACTACCTTAAATCTGTGAAGGTCATGATGACATAATCTCAAACATTTGTCATAACATATTGTTTCGCATATGGAAGTGGGGTATATTTATCGAGGTGAAATATGTTTAAATTTTTATTATGTGATGATAAACACTTATAACCTTGTACCTTTATGGACATTTGAGTTTTAGCCGTTGTTACTGTTGTTTTCGATACAATGATTATTTAGGTACAATCATAATAATACAGTTATCCACGAATTGATTGTGGTTTAAGAACATCATCATGTGTAGGTAACATAAACAATCATGAAACAACGTCTGGGAGAGGCTTACGATCTTGTTCCATAAAATGAATATCTTGCCCCTTCGGAGACGGCTTTCTTACAAAGGTTTTAAAGTTTCTATGATACGAAAACAAATATGTCTATGCAAAACGTGAATCTTATAACTAAATAAATACATTAATATAGCTTGTGAAAGATCTTTAAATGGTCAAAATTTATATAAGTTCAAGACGTTCGCAAAGCAAATCGCAATACTTATAAATCGATTCAGGTAAAAAGACTTATTAAAATAAACTTAGGGGATATTTATGGATTGTTCGTTTCCGAGAGAATGAGTTTATCAGTGAACCAAGGTAATGCAAAAATGATGCAGAAGGCATCAAGAATTTGCCCATAATTGACAGCTGCTAAACTAATTATTTAACTAGTTCTTTAGTCCTTCAATCTCAATGTTGCTATAAATCAATAAACATATCATCAAGGAAGAATCAATTGGGCTAAAGTCAAAAGATTTGATTATAATTTTCAAATAATTTCAGTTAATTTTCAATCACGGAATAGGTTCTTTCTTGGTAGTATTCTCTTCATTTTTGTTCCAAGGGCTTAATAATGATTGTTTCAAATTTGAACGATTTGTTTATCTACAATATTAATGAAGGTGCGGACTACTACGTTAAATCAGGGAACCATACTTTAAATCAAAGCTCATAAAATCAGCAGACACCTCATTGGTTCTCTTAAACGAGACGATAAAGTCTCCGCCTCCTTGAGACAGGGGAACTGGATTATCTTAGTGCCAACGTAGCCAATTTATTCCTTCCTTTTATTTTTAAGATATGGCTCCCTTAATGGAACCTAAGCTACTACTCATTAGGCTTTTGAGTTAGCAGATTACTGTTTTATAGATAGGATAAACACGTAGTTAATTGCTCATATTTATTTTAATATTGTAGAAGGACACATAGTTCCAATGCGCATTGTTTAGGCCTAATATATGTACCTTCGAATAACCAAAGAAACATTTGAGCGTGTTCTTTCCATTATGAAAATTCAGTTAGTAAAATTCGTCGTTAAACTTAGTTTCAATTAAAAACAAATTAACGAATGACTTTGAGTCAATTTTAATCGATAATAAGTTATTGTTGGTACAATTAATTCTTCCTGTAAAACCCATTTTGGACATTTTTGACAAACTCGATACATCGCAAAATTTTCAAAAAAAAAAAAGAATTTTGTACATACGTGTTTATGTAGTTAAGGATAATTTCTAATTTTTACCCTTGTATTAACAAATATTATTGCCCAACAAACTATAAAGAGGTTTAACTACTCGCGCAAATATTTTTTTGGTTTGTTTTTTACTTTTTGTGCTCTTTAAGGCAGCAAAAGTATTGTTCCGAAACCCTACGGCTGGCGCAGAAAATCGATCGAGATTTCTAAAATATATCATTTGCCAAAACTAAACAATAGAGGACAACGTCGTATGATTGCCTTTGAAGTAATAATATACCTCCAAAGCATATTTAATTGCTCTCAATGTCATTAATGAATAGAGTTTTGTTTTTTTCTCGAAAATCGTTAAACACAATTATAGATATAGAAGCATTTCTATTCTAACGTTTTGTTTCAGCTCCTACATTTTTCGAGAGATTGCTTGGTCTTTACTAATTACGTCATCGTACTTAAGGTTACGTTTTATTGCTGATATGAAATCTACAAGCAATTTGAAAAACGGTTTAATATAATTAAATAATAAAGAATTGTTAGAACAACAACAATAAAAAAATTTAATTTTCAGTTAAAAGTTGTAGGACTTTATGTCGTTGCAAATATTTGCCATTATTTCGAAATCAATTTTCCCTTTAATTGATTCTATATTTCTTCCAACCGAGGATTATTTCAACAAACAACATGGCGACGTAAACGGATAAAGCCGATAAAGTGAGGTAAAAGACGCTACAAACGGCTAATAACGTCAGGTCTGACGTGGTCTTTATTGGACGTTCCCATTTTCTGAAATCCATGGCGTAATAATCATAGTAACTAAACGCTTTCGTCTCGAAAAAGACGAGCATTCTAAATAAAATTTAAAACCAAATTAGTTTGCGCTGAAAAATTTATGAAAGGAGCGCATATCAATTACCCTTTTCGTAATTTCCACAAAAGATCGGGTTAGTCACCGTGTAGAGGGCTGCAAACTGAAAAAAATCATTCCCAAAGCCTGCCAACTCCAATGGTAAAATTTTAACAAAAGCCACTGCCCCATTTTCAACTCCTCCCTAACGCCACACTAAAGTTCATTTCATTTTTGAATCCCTGCCAAAGCCAATTGTGAAGTTTCACACGAATTCCAATCCCTGCCAAAGCCAATTGATAAATTCAATAATATTTCCAATCCCTGCCGAAGCCAATGTGAAATTTGACAATTTTTCCAATCCCTGCCAAAGCCAATGAGAAATCCGACAAGTTTTCTAATAATCCCTGCCAAAGCCAATGAGATATGCGACAAGTTTTCTAATCCTTGACCAAACTAATGACAAGTTTTCCCATCTCTGCCAAAGCCAATGAGAGCTTCAACAAACTTTCTTACTCCAAACACAAAAGCATTTAACCTAACAAATTTTCATTTATATTTATCCCAACGTTTCCCAGCCGGCCGTGTGGTATATTATGAACTTATATATTGTGAAGGTTTTCCAACGTTATCCCTGTGCATCTTTTCAATTAATTTTTATTATAAACTCGAACATTGTTTATAATTGTAGTTTTCCTTTTTACGTTTAATCTAAGGCGACGGAAAAGTTTATGACTCTCTACTTAAAAAGAACAAATAGTTTTAGTCTCGTTTTCTCTCGCACAGCAATGAATTTGATTTTTTTTGCGGAGGGACGGCTGTACCAGCCGCGACCGTCATGTGCCGTCTGTGTGGGGTTGAACTTCATGCATCCCGCTTGCGCCAAACCAACCGCGTGGGAAATTCGAAGGCGAAAAATTGACTAATATCACTAATGGCACCCAACTCCGGTTGAAAAAAATAAGGCTGGCTCTCGATGCCACCAACTCCATTTGGATACTATAAATGCCAACGCCAGCCAAAGCCACCTGAATCCAACAATAATTCAGTCCCGACCGACTCCCGTATAAGTTTTCGAAATATTTCCACTCCCTTCCGACTCCGTTCCATTTCAGAGATAATATTCCCAAAGCCACCCAAAGCCAAATTATTTATTTTACCCAACTCCAACTCCGACCAAAAATGAGGGAGTCCCTTGGCTTTCTATGGAGTTGGAGTTTTCCCAAAGCCTTTGCAGTCCTCTAAGTTAAAGTCAAAGTTGCTGAAGCGTTAAACGTTTCAGAGGATGTGTGTGATCCGAATAACTCCATTAAAGATGATTTTCAAAGTCTGATAGTTGAAATTAAAGCCAAAGTTGACACTTTACCTCAGCTTGAGAAATGCAAACTTTTAACTTTGATCCCAATGTCGTGGTCTATATCACAAATCCGTGACGAATTCCACGTGAGTGAATATACTGCAAAGAAGTCACGTCAACTGAAATTCGAATACGGCATTCTTCCGGACATTTCCAAAAAGAAGGGCCACTCTGTTAATGATGACACCGTAAACAAAATAATATCATTCTACCAGGATGATGAAATTTCTAGAATGTGTCCCGGCATAAAGGAGTTTGTGTCAGTGCGAGTAGACGGAGTGAAAATTCAAAAGCAAAAACGCCTCCTACTTGCTAATATTCGAGAAATATATATTCAATTTAAAGAGAGGAATCCTGATTTAAAAGTGGGCTTTTCTAAATTTTGCGAACTACGCCCTAAATGGTGTGTTACTGTTGCATCACGGGGAATTCACAACGTTTGTGTTTGTGAAATTCACCATAACAGGGAACTTAAAACAACGGCTTTACCGAGGCGAGAAACGTACAAGGATGTTATGCTCCAGTGTGTTTGTTCAACAGAAAACAGGAAATGCATGTTGCAAAGATGTGATGATTGCCCTGGAAAGGAGCATTTCATCACCTATTTAGAATCTCTTTTTGCTGAGGATGGCATTGACCAGGATGACAAGGTTTTCTTTAAACAGTGGTTGAATCAAAATGGACAAACAGGGCTTCAAGAGCTGACGCAGTCAGTCAGCAAATTTATTGAAGACTTTTCAAACTCTATACTGAAAGTCCTAGAGCATCATTTCGTTGCCCTCTACTTGAGAAAATTAAAGAAAAACCGGCCGAGAAATCATGCTATAACCCTACAGGCCCGTTCGCAAGCGCGCGAGAAGCTCAAGCTGAAAGCTGAAACTGTACTCTAAATGCGATTCTCGCAATTCTACCAGCTGTTCTCAAGCGCGATTGCGGCGCTATTGCGAGAGCGGATCATCACTTCTCGGCGTCTCGCAACGATCTATCTCGGATAGATATTTTTTGAAATCAGCGCCAATTTTTCCCCCTTTTCACCCCCATTTAACGCGTCAACCAGAAACAGGCGTCTGCTAGCATAAAAAGTCTTTCGATTCGATTTGATTAGACAGTCTGTGATGGCGTCTTTAAAACAGAAAAAAGATATAAACAAAGCTTTAAAAGCAGACCAAAGATTAAAAGAAATGGAAAGAAAAGAAAAATTTATTGAAGAAGTAAGAAAACAGAATGCAGTTTGGAATAAACTTAACATTGACTACAGAGATAGAGACAAATTAGAACATTCATGGAATATTATTTCAGTCCAATGTGAAATGACTGGTAAGATACATTTTTTGCTTATTAGCGGCACTTAAAATGTAATTATTGGTTCGGTAAAAGAGGCTAAAAATGCATGGAAATACCTGAAAGACCAATTCCGTTCGAATTACCATGCCATTTCTAAAAATAAATCTGGACAGGAATATTTAGAAGATGGAGATGTTGAGCTGGTCACCTGGCCTTATTTTAAGCATCTTTTGTTTTTAAAAGATGTGGTCCAACGAAGAAAGTAAACAATCACAGTTTTAAAGTGAATGCTGTAAAGTATTCACTTTTCTCGCTTTTCAGAACCACATCAAACATGCCTCTCGGAAATGAAAGTTCCGAAGAAGTAAATGGTCCTGGAGAAGTAAATGGTCCTGGAGAAGTTAATGGTGCTGGAGAAGTAATAGGAAATGAGAGTTCCAAAAAAGAAATGTTCCTGGAGAAGTAATTAACAGAACTTGATATATTTTTAAAACAAAATTTGTGATAGCCAACAAATAAAAGTTAACTCATTGGAATAGGATGACGTTTTCGTGGAGGAAATATTAGATGAGTGCAGCAATATGACGACAGATTCCCATGTTTCGAACAGTGAAACGAAACCGAAAAGCGAAATGAAACAGAAAAGAAGATTCTCCTCTACATCAACATCTTCAGTCCAGCCAGACGTCGCAATGAAAACGAAAGCGCAGAAAATGAATAGTATTGACAAAGAAATAGAAAAAATTGATAGGTATTTTAACTATTAGAATATTACTTAAATACGCAGTAATTTAATAAAACACGACAGTAAAATGCAATCGTGCAAGTATGGTTCCTACTTGGCGAAAATAACCATTTTATAGTGTTGGCCGATATTGCATATAAACCGATACCGATATCGTAGTTGTACCGATACCAATTTTAGCCGATTATTTGAGTTAATTTAAAAAACCATTATTGGGAAAAGTAAACTGATATAGAATGCTGTAAAGTATTCACTTTTCGGTCGAAATCGGCATAATAAGCTTGAACCGATATCATATCGGTCGGTTGCATTTTATATCAAGGGATTATGTAAGAAAAAATGGGATTACAGGATTAAAGTAAATTGAATTGATGAGAGGATATTTCAAAATTTTGAGGCGGTGTATAGGGCAAAATAAAAATTTAGTTTGATTCGGCATTGACACCGGGGCCCAGGCTGTGGACCTGCAGGTATCTAACCATTATTTTATGGGAAATATTTAAGAATTTAAATGGACCCGCCCTATTGGTCAGCGGTGTTCTATTGTATTTATTATTCTTAATATTACGAAATGTTTACAGTGCGCTCTCAGCAGCTATAGCTCCAGCACAAAAGGATGAAGCACAGCTGTTCTGCGATTTCATAGCTTCCCAATTGCGAAAAGTTGATGAGAAACTGCGTAGGCAATGCCAAAATCATATTTTGGCAACAATAAATGAATTCATTGATTTGTCAGAATCGACTCAAGTGAAAGAATAAAAATGTGTTTTAATAATGTGTTTTAATATTATTTACAATGATTTTTTATTTTGAAACACCTGGCAAATCCCACTGCCAAGGAACTGCTCCTTCTTCCCAAAAATATTCGGCATAGCTGTTCCTACAGTCTCTAGCTTCCATAGAATAGTTTCGAGATGCAGTTTTTGCCAGATTTCGTAATCCACCTTGTGGCTCTTCATTCCACGCGCCATTATGCAAATCTCCTAAGCTGTCTGTGAAGTCACTATACCCAGGAGGGCAGTACACTCTTCTACTTGACTTAACCTGTTTTTCTTTACTCATCAAAAAATTGTGCAGCACCACAGTTGCCTTAATTATGCCATCAACATTTTTAGGTGCAAGGTTTATCGTTCTGTGGAAAACTCTCCACCTCGCAGCTAATATGCCAAAGGCATTTTCACTACAGCGCCTTCATCAAAATGTTCGAAAATGTTCTTGTTAGTTTGGCATGTTCTTAAAAACATCTCATTAAATTACCTGGCTCTGCTTAGTCGGTAGTTAAAAACCCTTGTTTTTGGGGTTAAACCCTTTCCTGGATAGGGTCTTAAAAAATCCGAACGAAGGGCAAAAGCTTCATCACCAATTAATATAAATGGGGCCACTATTTCACTTCGAGGCAATCGAGCAGGTTCTGGAAAGTCTATAGTGCCACTTTCCAGAGCCCTTCCCAGAGCTGAGTTGCCAAAAATTCCTCCATCGGAGTTGGAGCCATAGCCCCCAATGTCAACTGCTATGAATTTATACTCGGCATCTACAACTGCCATCAGAACAACTGAATTTGTTCCCTATATTTGCAAAAACTTACTATTACCATTCTAAAATTCCTCCTTGGTTGTTTTATAAATTAAATGTCATTAATAATTTGCAAAAATAATAATTAAATTATCCAAAATGTCAAGCTAAAATTATTTTTAACTACTGTTTTATGATATCTTACTTTATAATTGTAATACATAGAACCACTATTTGGCGGTTGTTGTATGACAACGTGTTTACCATCAACTGCTCCGCAACAGTGAGGATATTGCCACTGGCGATCAAATTCTTCAGCAGTTTTTTCCCAAATCACTTTAGTTGGAACCTTAATAAAGTAATACATTTCGTACAAATAATGTATACATTTATTATCTTTGCGAAGCCAATATTACTTTCATATACAGAGGCTGCAAGATATCCCACATTGCTGCACACGTTTCATTAACTACGTAATGGGCTGTTGATTTGCCAATTCTAAATCCATAAGCTATGCTTATCAAGCTTTCACCGGTAGCTAGATATCTGTATATATTATGACAAATGAGTTCATTATCATAATAGGCGTGACTCAAACACCTAGTATCTCTAGAACAGCTAACCTCAAAGTTATGGCTACGCTATGAGAAGGAGAAAGCGGCTCTCTTGATGATGGATACTTTTTCAATGAATGTGAAAGCAGTTCAACTAATTCATCAAAAATCTCTGGCGACATACGCGGAAAATTATTGAAATATTCGTGGTCATGTGTTCGCATTGCTTTAAGCTTAATGATATACAAAAAAAAACTTTTCGCAGCTTATAGAATACCTAAGCCTTTGCTATGAAACTAAAATCTTACCAAAGTATGAAAGTATCCTTCTTCTTTTCGTTTCATCCAAATGGGATGCACCCACCAACGTCTTTTTATTTTTAATTTTAGTTTTTTCTTTTTTAATAATAAGGTTTTTTTCTTTAATAAGAGCAATTTAATGACCCTAGCTCGTACTATTTCCGCATCGTCCTCCATTTTAATTTTCGAACAACTTCAGCTTCTCGCGACTCGCGAGGGACGATCTGCTTTTCTTGTGAACAAAAATATAGCAGCTGATTCCGACGGCAGAGAGCGTATGCGAGCTAGGGATCTGCGAGCGAGAAGACAGACTCGCTTCCACTCTCAGCTTCTCGCGCGCTTGCGAACGGGCCTTAATGGACTATGCGGAAAACTATTCATTTGTAGTTCAAGATGCTGTTCAGCGTTTTCATTGGGAAACTACCCAAGCTACTATCCACCCTTTTGTCACCTATTATGTCTGCGATTCAGAAAACTTTTTGAAATGCGTAAGTTGTTGCATTGTTAGTGACGAAACTGACCATGGAGCTCAACTGTCCATTATTTCCTGAAAGTTTATCTGGAGTTTCTCAAAACAACTATACCAAATTTGGAACTTATCCACGACTTTAGTCATGGTGCTGCGTCGCAATATAAAAATTGCAAAAACCTTTTGAATCTGTGCCACCATCAGACGGATTTCAATTTAACTGCGGAGTGGAACTTTTTTGCCACTAGCCATGGGAAAGCCCTTGCGATGGAATAGGGGGAACAGTGAAACGACTAGTTACAAGAGCTTCATTACAAGAAACCGTTAACAATCAGATACTAACGCCGATACAATTCTTTGAATGGGCCAACAAAAATGTTACATCAGTGAAGTTCATCTATGTATCCAAAGCAGCTGTTGGCAATCACAAGGAAAAGATTTCAGGACGACTTTCAACTGCATCGACAATTGTTGGTACCAGATCTCATCACAAATTTTCACCTCTCACAACTACCGAATTACGTATGTTCAGACTATCTTTCGATGACTTCAGTACAACAGTAAAAGTTGATTCTTCAGGTCCAGAATCCATAGCTGTTTCATTTGATGACATTCCTGTAGGACAATATGTTGCCGCAGTTTATGATAACGAATAGTATGTGGCTCTCATCGAGCAGAAAATCTACGAAGAGAACGATTTTCTACTAAACTTTATGAAACATTCGGTAAACCCTCTTTCTCTTCAGTGGCCTAAGAAAAAAGATAAATGTTTTGTACCACTACAAAGTATACTTTGTATTTTGTCGAGTCCAGTATATATTGTCACGCTCACTTTCTAAGCTTTCCTTTTTCCCCCTTTTTTTTTATTGACACAAGCGTTCCTTTTTTTAACAGGGGTCGGTATCCCCTCCCCCTTTTTTATTGACACCTTAACTCTTTCCCTCTGGAGTGGAAAATAACCTGGGCCCCACAGGAGACTAAAAAAAATACCCAACTGTATCGAAATGGGGTAAACAACCTCACTTGTATTTTTGATTTTAAGAAAGATGGTCAGGAAATAAATCGTGTTCTCAAAAGTTACAATCTCTCTCTAATTTTTAAAAACCCGCGTAACAAATGGTGTCAGAAGTGGGATATTTGTGACTGTGCTCCGATACGCAGTTATAATTAATTGTGATTAAAATTATATCAAAATCAAGCAAATCATCCTGGCGACTCCCGCTAGTTCTCAGAGTGCGGTAGCTTCACGTGACGACATTTTACGGCAATTCCCATCAGTGGAGGACACTTTAACGGATAATCTCGATAATACAAGCCTACGCAACGGTAAGAAAATTTCACTTAACCCAAATCAAAACAAGACAAAGCCTGCTCCCGCCAAAACTAAAATGTCGGCCGAAGACCTCCAAGGCTTGCTAACGCAAGTTAAACAGGCAGTAGACATTCTCAACAATAAGCCAACTCCTGCAGCGTCAATCGCGATTCCTGCTAACCAAGTTTGGAATGTCCCAACCTTCAGTGGTGAACACGGGGAAAGCGCAAAGGAATGGGTTATTATTTTTGAGCGGTTTGCGAAACAATTAGGCTGGACTGATGACCCAAGCCCAGGGCTATTTTCCCCTAAACAGCACGGCATACCACTGGCAAAAAGTTAAGGGAGACAAGGCTACAGATTGGTTGAGTTGGAACAATGATTTTTTGGCCGCTTTCCCCGATAATAAGGACCGCGATTTTTGGCTTTTTCGAATGAAAGCGCGATTACAACAGCCAGGAGAAAGAATCGAAACTTACTTCTACGGCAAGCTTGATTTGTGTCAAAAATGTAATTTAATGTCGGATCAACCAGAAACAATTGATTATATCTTACGAGGCCTAGCTAATAGATCGCACGCTGCGTCTCTTAAATCGGCGGGAGTAAAAACTGCGGACGAGCTACTGAAAATGGCTCGGGCTTTCGAAGAGAATGACCGGGATCGTAGCGCGGTAGAGGCACAAACCCCCGTGGCCACGTTCAACTACGCCCCTCCCCCTACAAAAGCCGGACCTAGCGATATTTCGCCCGTTAACGCAAAAATAATTCAAGATTTAACCTCTAAAATGGATTTAATTGTGGATAAACTCACAAAATTGGAGCTAGAAAGATCAAAAGGTCGTCAAAACCATGAAGATACTCTCGGCCCGCGGACCACACGACCCCAAAGAACCGATTTTCAACCAGTAACATGCCGATGTTGCGGAAAATATGGACACGCGACGCACGCCTGTAACAACCAAGCCGCAAGGGCTGCCCTGTACGGTCCTCAACCTCAAAACTTTCCCCATTATTCCGCTAATTTTTCGTCCTACCCACAAGTTTTACCGCAATACCAATACCAAAACTATCAACCGGCTTATAACCCTCCGCCCTACGCGGGACAACCTCATTATCAAAATAATACAGCGACCTATAACCCCGCGGCTCAACAAGATTATCAAGCTCATCAAACGGCTTATAACCCTCAACCGTACGCGGCACTCCAAAATTATCAAGCGAATCCCAGATTAATGATGGGCCCTGGTCAACCGCAGGTGGCGCCACGTGCCCCGAGGAACTCTTTTGGTCACCCTCGACCACCAATGCCAACCAACTTGCTTCCTCATTCGGGAAACTACAGGGCAGGCCCCCAGGGGCAAGGCCGAGCCTCTCTCTACAATAGACGTCACTCAAGACCCCAAGATTTTACCCACAATCCATTATCAGTTCCAAGGTTTAGCAGAAAAGACCCAACCCCGTCTCTCTGACTCTCCTGTACCGCTCGTGTATACCTGGGTAACTAATATCGGTCAAGTAGAAGCTCTCATAGATACAGGCGCCGGTCGGTGTATAATAAAAAAAATCCATCCTCGTCGACGCCAATTTAACACAGTACATTCAGGAATGGACGAGAGCAAAGCTAGTGGGTTTCGATGGTGTAACTACCTTACCATTGGGAACTATGACTCTAGAGATAGACCTAAGAATAGAAAATCAAAAACCACAACTAGTTGAATTCTTTGTAGTACCAAATTCCCTATATCCAATGGTACTAGGATTTGACTGGGTGAAGAAGAACGAGTTGACGATTTTGTATACCAAACCACACGGGCTACGGATAATCCCCAAGAAATTACCTCAGTCCTGCGTCATTGACATACCTCCTGAATCCCTGTACGAAGACGACACTGCACCTCTAGGCGAAGCTAACAACTCCCGCGAGGATTACGACCGCAATAGCAAACCAAGTTATAAGGTTATCGCTTCCAGTAACGAAAACATTCCCGTAAATAGCGCCAAATGGATACCTGGAACGGTCACAGGGAAGAAGTTCCACGTGGATGAACAAGTTTATATTGCGAAGAAAGTTCACAGCGACCCTAACCGTCAATATGCCTGCCCAGCCAGCTTGGTCATAGCTACCGAAGAAATCATCCCGATATTCCTCATAAATTTGGGAAAGGAAGAGCTCAGAATACAAGGTTGCGAACTGACTTCGGTTGACGTCGTGCAAGAGGTAAAGACCATAACAGAGTACACCGAGCCAAACCCACAGTGTGGTGTCGGTTTTGACAAAGGGCAGTTCAGCCCCCCACAGAAACCAAATTCACGTCGTCTAACCAAAGATGACCTAACCATTGGATCAAGTCTCGAAGCACACGAGAAAGCAGCCATGTTAAAATTATTGGAAACCTATCGAAATTGCTTTGCTCTGTCTAAAGAAGAAATCGGAAAAACCAAGCTAACAAATCACGAAATAGAGACGGGATCGACTGTACCCATACATCAAAATCCGTATAGAGTAGCCCGGACCGAAAGAGATATAATTGGACATCAAGTTCAGGAAATGCTGACGCAAGATGTAATCGAACACTCCTCTTCTCCTTGGTCCTCACCCGTAGTACTAGTTCGGAAACCAAACGGCGACTGGCGCTTTTGTGTCGATTACAGGGCCCTAAATTCCGTCACGAAGAAGGAAAACTATCCATTACCTCGAATTGATGACGCTTTAGACTATCTAGGGGGCTCGAAATACTTCTCGACCCTGGATTTAGCAAGCGGATACTGGCAAGTCGAAGTGGCTCCTAAAGACAGAGAAAAGACCGTATTTGTCACCCCAGACGGACTTTACCAGTTCAAGCGAATGCCCTTCGGCTTATGTAATTCTCCCGCCACTTTTCAAAGGCTAATGGACTGTGTTTTGGGCCCATTGAAATGGCCCTGGTTTATCTGGACGATATCGTCATCTACGCATCTACGTTCGAAGAACATCAAAAGAGGCTTGAATTGGTACTACAGGCCATTAGCAATGCTGGACTAACCCTTCAACCGTCTTAATGCGTCTTTGGTGCCGACGAAGTAAAGTATCTAGGACATATCGTAAACGCCAAAGGAATACGACCCGACCCAAACAAACTACGGGCCGTATCCGAATTTCCTATTCCAAGAAACCCTAAAGGAGTCCGCTCCTTCTTAGGGTTAACGAGTTACTATAGACGATACATCAAAAACCACAAGGAACGGTCGCACCCCTTAACATCGCTGTTGAAGAAAAACCAGCCATGGGAATGGGGACAGATACAACAGAACGCCTTCGACGATTTGAAGCAAACCCTTCTTCAGGCATCTATTCTCGGACACTATATTGAAAGCGATGAAACGGCCATCTACACGGACGCGAGTGGGCACGGCCTTGGCGCCGTCTTGGTTCAACAAGACCCTACCGGAAGAGAACGCGTAGTTAGTTATGCAAGCCGACGATTGAATACTGCCGAAGAAAAGTATCACTCCTCTGAATTAGAAGCTTTGGCCCTAATTTAGGCTGTGGAACGTTTCCGCCCCTACCTTTACGGAAAAGAATTTAAAGCCATTACCGATAATAGCGCACTAACCTGGCTTGATAAGAAGAAGGAATTAACTTCAAAGTACGCTAGATGGGCTTTACGACTTCAAGAGTATACCTTCAGTATTATTCATCGACCAGGAAAATTACACCAAAATGCGGACATATTATCACGGGCTCCAGTGGACCCACCGACGTACACATGTCTTGCCGAAGAGATCCCTCTCTTATTCACTCAAGTCAAGGGCTATACGCCCGCCGAAATTGCACTAGCGCAACAATCTTTACCAAAGCTAAAGGGGATTATGGATCGTCTACAAAGTCAATTGGAGTCACCGCCAGACATGGCCTACGAGCTTCGTGACGAAGATACTCCGTTTTCTCTGAGACAGGGCATACTATTCCGTAAAAACGATTATAAAAATAGGGGTGGTCGAACCAGCCTTTTGGTAATCCCTCCAAGCATGCGGCGAGAAGTCATGGATCTAGCCCACGACTGCGAAACGGGTGGTCACCTGGGCGTAGAAAAAACCTTTTCTAAAGTTGTCGATCGTTACTGGTGGCCACGATGCCGAAAATATATACAGAAGTATGTGGCCAGTTGTCCTAAATGTCAATTACGAAGAGCTCCAAATAGAAAACCAGAAGGGTTTTTACAACCGATTCCCCCACCTTCTAGACCTTTTCAAGTCATAGGAATCGACCACCTTGGACCATTTCCTACCACACCTTCGGGGAACAAGCATCTATTGGTAGCCGTAGATTATCTAACTAAGTAGATCATAGTTGAAGCCGTTCCCACAACGGAATCCGCTTACGTGGCCGATTTTCTTGAAACCAAAATTATTCTTCAGCATGGTACCCCTGAAGCAGTGATAAGCGATCGTGGCTCTGCCTTCCCGAGAAAGAAAACGGCGGATACCCTCTCCACCCATCATATAAAACACCTACATACGACAAGTTATCACCCTCAAACTAACGGCTTAACGGAAAAAACAAACGGGTCCCTAACAAATATCGTGGCTCATTTCATTCGCAATGATCAAACAGACTGGGACAAGCACATGAACTACGCTTGTTTCGCGCTAAATACCGCCAAGCAAGACACTACTCGAAGAAGCCCGTTCGAACTGGTCTACGGACGCTTACCAGTACTACCGGGAGAAAACGCCATCCAGCATCCTAGCGACGATCAAATTAGTGACTTTCGCTCCGACACATTTGAGCACACTTTAGAAGAAATGCGAAAAATCGCGAGGGAAAACATCTGTTTAGCCCAAGACAAACAAGCCAATCAATATAACAAAAGAATGGAGGAAGCTACCTCGTACCAAGAGGGAGATCTGATCATGGTACGGGACTTTAGGCGTATTAAAGGAAAATCAACCAAGTTACTAGCCAAATTTAAAGGCCCTTACCAAGTCATTAAACGCGTAAACAACCTGACGTACCAGGTTCAGGACCCTCCTTCCACTCGTACCAGAAAGACCCACCGAATTTTTACAGTGAACGTGTGTCACATGAAGCCTTTTCACCTCCGAGACACTCATGACCTAGACGAATACGATGACAATTTCTCCAACCTGGATAGCGGTTCCGATAATGATTCTGATACAGAGTGGTACTCCGACTCAGATACCCAGATCAGCGAGGATGAAGCGAACTTTCGAGCTCCAAAAACCGAAGACGAACTCGCAATTACTACTTCAGAACACCAACAGAGTCTTAGACGCAGTTTAAGAAATACAAAAGCACCAGAACGATATGGAATTCACGTTTAACCTAACTAGTACAATGTATATTTATATTTTTAATTAGTTTTCTTATCCCTTCGTTTTGAATTTTGCTCATTTTTATTTTTTGTTCTTGTTATTGTTATTATTTATATTTTTTGAGGGGTGAATTGTTTAGAACTAGCATAGTTAGAACGGTTACGCTAGAAATTAACTCCCACTGTATTGGTTTTTCAAATGTAATTTAATCCAGTAATTTCCTTTGGATTCTAAGAATAATAACTATAAATTGATGTTGCTGTCGCGAATTTTAAGTACCATTGATACTGGTAAAATGCCACCATGGCCACATTGTTCTTGGTTATCTTTTTAATTTATTTTATCCATTGTTTAATTTTTCGTGTCTGAGGACAGCCAGTTTTCTTTTCTGGTGGGGAAGAGTTGTCACGCTCACTTTCTAAGCTTTCCTTTTTCCCCCCTTTTTTTATTGACACAAGCGTTCCTTTTTTTAACAGGGGTCGGTATCCCCTCCCCCTTTTTTATTGACACCTTAACTCTTTCCCTCTGGAGTGGAAAATAACCTGGGCCCCACAGGAGACTAAAAAAAATACCCAACTGTACCGAAATGGGGTAAACAACTTCACTTGTATTTTTGATTTTAAGAAAGATGGTCAGAAAATAAATCGTGTTCTCAAAAGTTACAATCTCTCTCTAATTTTTAAAAACCCGCGTAACAGTATTGGGAAGACGAAAACGTTTCATTTAAAGAAGGCCGATGAAAAAAAATCAAGGAACGTTTTACTTGCTTTGCTTAGCTACGTCATATGTATAAAACATTAAAACCCTCAAAATTATCAAATAATTCATACATTTACATTGGCTTTTGAATTTAAAGATAGCTTTTGTCATAATAAAAGAATTTAAAAATTCCCAAAATTTGAAATTTTGTTTTTTGTTACCAGTTAAAGGGGAGACAAAAACACCAAAGCAATCATAAAGGAGGTGAAAGATACGCCCTTGGGGTCTCGAAAAAAGCTAAAATGCTTTTTTTTAAGTTGGGCCACTTGCCGTTACGCGTCACAGTGTTTGACCCCCACTAATTATTAATTAATTTATAATAAAAGCTCTAAAAAAGATAGACATTTTTCAAGATGACGGTCGGATTCCTCGCTTTTTATAGCATATGTGTGTATAATTTCATAAACATATCCAAAAAATCAAGTGAGTTATGGTTACTTTTGCCAGGGCCCAAAAATGTTTCGCGGACACTGCAGAAATCGCGGGGGTTTACTCAAAACCTTTCTAAAAATTCATTTATTTTTAGTTTCACCTGAAAATCTGGAAATCGTAGTTATTTAAGCATAGCTGCAAGTGCGCCAACTTTTATTAGGACCGGCCGACACATGGTGGCATGCCTAGGTGAAACCATATGGAATGACCCAGAACCTTGTTTCAGACGTTCGAGTGGTTTTTTTTTGGTTCGAATTAGCCTTTAGTAGTTTTGCATAAACTGGTTGTAATGAAAATTAGAGAAACGTTTAGGACATTTCATGTTGTTTTAATTAGGGAGACTAGAGATTAAAGAAAGATTTCTGATTTGAAAGTGAACTTTATAATTACAGAGATAAACACTAAGGTAAAAGAAACCCTTTCAGTTCTATAACCTTGAAAAACTGATAAGGAAAGTTCAGTTTTTCTTTAGAAAGGAAACAAGATCTTCTCGTAAAGGTATGTTCTAATGGAAATCGTGTCTCACAGATTTTATTCTAAATTAAACGTTATATAAAGCAAAACTACTGTTATGCATCAGAGAATAAAATTTAAGATAGAACTTTTATATTCCTTTGTAAATAATTATTTGAAACATAGGATTAGCGGATGATAATAGATTTAAACAATGTAGAGAAAACTAATCGATGATTTAAGCTTCGTTAGACAAAACAAAGTGTAAAATGTAGGTTTAGTATTTCGATATTGTGTCAGATACTAGTCTTTTCGTCGACTCGGAGAGGTAATATTTTGGTTTTCCCAACTTGTCATTCTTATTATGGTGCGCATTGATTTTCAGTGCGTCTAACCACAAGTCAGCTTTGGTGATATTTAACATTAACATTCATGTTGGCAAACTAAGAATATCGTTGAGGTGAAACGAGACAATAGTGTTTATACTGCTAACCAGTTGTGAATGTAGCTATAAGAATATAGGGTAAACAGTTGAGGTGTAGACAATTGGGCCTTTTCAAACACATAAAGGTTATATCCCTCCAAAATTTATACCCTTCATTTCCTTTTTTTTCCCCATTTACTGATTTAAATGTGTCCAAGACATATCTTTATTGGATGTAAATGTCGTCTGCTTTACTGTATATTCGCTATGCTTGGAATACTGCTTTAATAATTCGTAAATTTTTACTTCAAAAGAGAGAAATAATTCTATATCTAAGTTAACAAGTTTGTAGTAGTAGTCCTCTTCTTGACTCGGAGAGTTAATATTTTGGTTTTTCCAACTTGTTGTTACAAAAATTTCCCCGTAATAATAATAGGGTTTATTTTGAACAAACTAGCCATTTTGTGATCAACCACAGAGGCAAAGCTATTAGTGTTGTTTACCGGGACGACACTTGGGCTTGGCAGTTTTTTATCTTCTCTCCAAATGTTGTTACCAAGAGCTGGATGACCTTTTGTAGTATCGACTCGAGTCAAAGACAGCCATAAGTTAAATATTCCCTTGATTAACGATAGATCGTTTCTAAGTGATGTTCATCAGGTCGTGCTTGTTACCCATTATAATTACAACATCATGAATAATTTCACTAATATGATAACACCGCGTCTTTCATAATGTTACCTTAATCGAAAAATCATATTCAACTAATTACAACATACCCTAGATAATACAAAATTAGAATATTTTCGTAATTAAAGGCGGATAGTTCCGCCTATACGTCGGTTTCACGCAAAATATCGTGTATGAATAAAACATTGGGGCCATTTTTATCTCTCTTTGTATGGTTATATAACAGTAACGTAGGTTATGAGAAGGCATTTTCGAGTACGTTACGTATTTGTGGAGCGAGCCATTGTAAACAAGTTTAGAAACCAAAATAAACCTTCCCGAAGTGGTAATAAACTGTACAATCATCGAATATGGCAACGAATCAAAAGACAGTTAGGCTGTTAACACTATACACGGTATGATATATTTAACTCTATACACGGTATGATATATTTAACACTATACACGGTATGATATATTTAACACTATACACGGTATGATATATTTAACACTATACACGGTATGATATATTTAACACTATACACGGTATGATATATTTAACTCTATACACGGTATGATATATTTAACACTATACACGGTATGATATATTTAACACTATACACGGTATGATATATTTAACACTATACACGGTATGATATATTTAACACTATACACGGTATGATATATTTAACACTATACACGGTATGATATATTTAACACTATACACGGTATGATATATTTAACACTATACACGGTATGATATATTTAACAATATACACGATATGATATATTTACATTTTATAACGATTTTGAGATAGGAAACGTACGTTCTTGGTAATTGTTACGTTCGGCCTTTTAAATAATAATCCACTAAAAACCCCCAATTAATGCTTTGCTAATCACAATCCATCAATAACCCAAGAAAACTCTGCCTGTCACGCAAATTCGTCAATGTTATTAAAGGACATGAAATATTCGATAACGTACGTGGTTTGATTGTGTATTTGTTGTTGAAATTTTTTCAGTTTTATCCTTTAATTCATCAGAGTGAACGAGGCGATTCTGCTCAACCTTTGATAGAAGACTACGATGGAATTATTGCCGAAATCATGATCGCAATAAGGAGAAATCTCAAGTAAATATTGCTCGATGTCTTATAGAAAATACCTTCTAGGCTTATCTACCTTTAAGCTTACTACAGATTAGCACATTTTCAAGCATTGAATATGAAGTATTCAATATATAAAGATGTTGCCAAATAGTGTAAGATCCTTGAAAACGTTCTAAAAAGGGTAGTAGTACCAAAGGACAGTGCGTTCTATGGGTTATTTTGAGTCTAAAATGTTTTATGACATTTTGCGGATATGTATCTGCCAAAACTTCACACTTATTTTAAAATGTAAAAAACTAGTTTATCTTTTATTTTTAGCTTGACGTATCAAGAAGTGTATGATGTGAGTTTTGATTTACGATTCTTTCGTGTATTCTTGAGAAACCGATCATCTAAAGCTACCAGACGAAACATCAAAAACAGCAATTATTATCTGCCTATATTCAAGTTCACCCGCACTTATCTAACACTGCAATATCTCCCATGTCTATCACATCTTGAAAGAGGAAAGTTTGATTGTTGGGTAGCATGATTGGGGGTCAACCCTGTAGCTGTTTGAAAATCCCAGAATGCTCTTCGGAATTGGGCGTCACCGAGTACCCAGTCATAAACTATAAGGTTTTATGGCTGAATGTTTTGGTTTATTCAAGGGAAGGAGCTCTCGTGTTAGAGTCTTGAAGTATACTACTCCTGAACCAAACTCTCTTTCTCCAAGATCCCATTTTGTTTCGTTAATTCGTCAAGTGTTCGTCGACAGTTTTCAACTGCATGTTTTGTCGAGTTCAAATCGGAGATTTTATATTACTAGAGTGTTTAAGAGCGATATTATCGTGACTTTTTTAGGAAACCGATGTTTGGGACTTGAGGACCTACCCGAGCGTTCTCTCATATAATCGATTGGGTGACTACAGATTTGCGACAGAAATCTACTATTCCAAAGTCACCATGTTCTCGCAACTATCTCGAACGCAACGTGGAAGTTTTCTGTCCAATATATTCACGATACCTTCATGGGTATTTAGTTTAACTTTCGGTTAGCTATTTTACGGATTTGTGTCAATCACCACGTGTCTGCATAAATTAAAGTAATTTTTAGAAGCTGATGGTTGATTACGCTACAAATATGGACACAAATTAGCTATGCACGTTAGTAGTGGAAATATCCGTTGTTAAAAAAGTTTACGTTTTAATCGAACGCCTTAAAAACAACTTTGGTTTTTAACCGTTGAGTCGATAATATTTCGCTTGTTATCGATTAATCGATTCGTGTTTCGATAACAGGATTGTAAGTTCACATTTAAATCAAAATTTGTATTTCTAGTATATTGGGTTAGTTTTTCTGGCCATTTTGGTTCTGTCGGCGTTAACAAAAGCTTTTGAAAAGACAAACAAACTTGGATCTTACATGTGGATGTATTTTACACCACTCTTTGAGCAAAGTGAGAAAACACTATTACCATTCTTATCGACAGTACACTTTTGTCAGTTGTTCTTCAATTTTTGAAATTTAAGGTTTTCCGGTGAATATTGTCCACCGCGTTTCGGCGCATTTGCTAAATATCTGGTTCGCCACTTTGATTGTCCTGAACAGCATCGTGCTGGCCTATATTACCGCCGATGTTTTAGTGGGAGAAAAAATAATAATGAACCATTTAAGCGATATCCTGAAAGTTAAAAATCTTATGTACACGTCAACTTTCTCGGACGCCATGGGAGACTTTTTTAAAGTAATTCTATGGCCTAGCAAGTGAACTTTAAGATGATTTTTGAACGTTGTTCTCTGTTAGGGAATACCCGGAGTTGAAGGAAAGAAAATTCGAGAAAGGGATTCTGGTAATCTTCAAAGTGGTCGATTCAAGAAAGTGGTGAAAGGCGAACTGGTTTACATAGACTGGCACGAAGATTTGAATGAACTCAATAAATTTTGTAAAAACGAACTAAGTGGAAAGAAGGATGACGGCCCTATGTTATAACAATCACCTTTTCCCTTGAAAACGGATGCAGTTGGATTATTCTTGTCTCGAAACCACTCCATTGATCAGGATACAATGCGCGGAATAAATAGAATGTAAGTTTGTGCCAGTCAATTACAAATTCATCACCCCCAGGTACTTGTACTTTGACACATCGAGTGCTATTGAATGAAACGTCACCAAAATATTAATACATTTTTGGCGCTGATGATTGTCAAATCTTCAAACGTGTAGCAACGAAAACTGCCTGGAGTGATTAATAATGTAGCATCCCACCACAAGTTCTCGTATTTCGGCAATAGTTGCTTGGGATTACTCCCTGATAAATCATAAGAATGGTGCTAACACTTGCCCCAATTATTTGTTTGACTAACTTAAAGTCTTTCGTTTGCAGTTTGCGATACGTCGCTTCGGCTTGCTTATGTGACGAAGCGATCAAGAAGTCGTTTGCGTGGATGAACACAAAATGCGTCACGACAGTGAACCACGTCCATGACAGAGATTACGCCGATAAGGAGAGCGAAGCGCGCCTATTGTTCAGCATGTTCCTCGTTATTCTAATGCCGGCATGTCTCGTTGTGACATGCGAAATCTGTTACAAACTATGTCCGTGTTTCAGACAACGCTCGATTAAAAGACAATCTGTCGCAAAAAGATGGTGTGATTAAACATTTGGACGTATTCACAAGGCGTCCTCACTCCAGAACCTTATATTACATGACAAGTACCGCACAGTGAACTACCAGACCCTACATCTAAGAAAATGGGGTGTGCTTTAACACCTTTAAAAGTAGTTTATATGGGTCCAAATTTGACACCGTTACAGGTGCTCATTTACACCCCTGAAGAGTTTAAGAACACTTATTTGAGCAATTGGTGGCAAAGATAAGTATAAAATTGTGCAACAGAGGTGCAGTTTAAGACTTTTTACTCTTATATTAGTGTTGTACAACTTCTTAAAGGGTGCGGCATAGCACCTTTAAGAGTGTCGCGTCACACCTTTAAGAGTGTCGCGTCACACGTTTAAGAGTATCGCGTACCACCTTTAAGAGTATCGCGTACCACCTTTAAGAGTGTCGCGTAACACCTTTAAGAGTGTCGCGTAACACCTTTAAGAGTGTCGCGTAACACCTTTAAGAGTGTCGCGTAACACCTTTAAGAGTGTCGCGTAACACCTTTAAGAGTGTCGCGTAACACCTTTAAGAGTGTCGCGTAACACCTTTAAGAGTGTCGCGTAACACCTTTAAGAGTGTCGCGTAACACCTTTAAGAGTGTCGCGTAACACCTTTAAGAGTGTCGCGTAACACCTTTAAGAGTGTCGCGTAACACCTTTAAGAGTGTCGCGTAACACCTTTAAGAGTGTCGCGTAACACCTTTAAGAGTGTCGCGTAACACCTTTAAGAGTGTCGCGTAACACCTTTAAGAGTGTCGCGTAACACCTTTAAGAGTGTCGCGTAACACCTTTAAGAGTGTCGCGTAACACCTTTAAGAGTGTCGCGTAACACCTTTAAGAGTGTCGCGTAACACCTTTAAGAGTGTCGCGTAACACCTTTAAGAGTGTCGCGTAACACCTTTAAGAGTGTCGCGTAACACCTTTAAGAGTGTCGCGTAACACCTTTAAGACTGTCGCGTAACACCTTTAAGAGTGTCGCGTAACACCTTTAAGAGTGTCGCGTAACACCTTTAAGAGTGTCGCGTAACACCTTTAAGAGTGTCGCGTAACACCTTTAAGAGTGTCGCGTAACATCTTTAAGAGTGAGAGATTTTTTGGTAGGATAGTAATAGAAATTCTAGTACTTTTCCTAGACTTAAGAGCAAAACCGATGACGTAAAAAACACTATAGTAGCTACATTTTGACCACCCATGAGGCATAACTCAAATATCGAGTAGTCGTAAGATTTTTCTTGATATTTTAATTTCTGATTATCCGCCATTCCGCAGTATTATTAGCAATTAGTGCTATACTCATAGCAGGGTTCCATCTTGAGAGAACTTCATCACCTATAGGGAGGAAAGTTCTCACATGCAGAACTATACCTCTTTAAGAGAGGGTTGTTGCATATAAAGTCATTTTTATGGGTTTATAAACTTCTGAAAAGGGCAGAAAGTTTTTAATTTGTACAAATGCATAGGGTATTAAATTAGTTTTGGAGGCTATAATATTCAAGCAGTAGATATAGACGTTCTTGTTAATTTTAAAAATCTCTTTTCTCTAAGAGTTTTACGAGCACCAGAAACGCGTTTAATCTAATTTGCACTACAGATTTTACAAAAAATAAAATCCATTTAGTACTCTAATAATAATGATAAAACATGTCACAAAAGCAAGTGCCCCACTTTGGCTTCAATAGCTGGCCCTACTGTGAGGCCAGTACCTAACCTAGTCTCGTTTTTTAAGAGTATCGCCTAACACTATTAAGAGTGTCGCTTAACACCTGTAAGAGGTCGCCTAACACGTTTAGCATAGTTTTATGAAAGTACAACACCGCCAGATTACCAATTTCTTTGTTAATTTTAATTAAAGGATAAAACTGTTTTCTTTCATGAATATCATCTTTAAAAAAAGGTTTAACAAGTACGTTTTTCAATAATATTTTACTGTTTGAATCGGCTTTAATATTAAAACATTAATGAAAAATAAATGAAAGACCTTATTTAAGAAATCAGCAGTATTATAATTTTTCATGTTTAATTTCGAACGGTGTTTTAATAGTGTTATTTTACACCGAACTTACACTTTAAATTGGCCTCTAAAAACTCAAGGTAATAAAACACTCTTTTGGGTGTTTTTACGGTGTTTACACCATTTTAACACTTTTTTAACACTTCCATTTCTTAGAGTGTAGGACATCGAATCAATTTTTAGAGCAGTACTCTTTCAATAGTGTAAAGACACTTTGTTGTTTGTTCGTCATCAAAGGGTAATTAAAAGTCATGAACACGAAAATTTCAAAAAATTATGAGATTGAATTCTTATCAATAAAAATGTGTACCGTTAAATCAATTTGTGAACAATACCATAATGTATTTCTTTTCAGTGGATGGAATAATGTAAAACCAATTCCACACAATTTGTAATATTGAGGAACATTTCAAAATTCCAAATATTATGTTCGGCGTTGTTGAATTAACAAATATTGCAAAACCTAATTCCCCAATTAAGCAAATTTTTACATATAAGTAATAGTAAGCCTGAGCTAACGTAAATTTTCCTAGTTCATCAAAACCACAGTTCAATGAAAACTAATTGAAAAAGCGTTTATTGCATCTTATCAGTTGGTATGGTTTGACGCTCGCCTAAAAAAAAAGCGGATTTAAGACATAAGTAAACCATGTAGCATTTCAAATTTACATTATTGCATTTTCATTCGTTTCTATAATTACTAAAGTTTATTAACTAATATACTTACTTGTTAGTGTGACCGTTTCCAAAACTAAAAAAATATAGGGCGAATTGTATGTCTAGCTGCAAAAACTTAAATAATTTTTTTTAACGAGTGAGACAGGAATAGTGGAAGACAAAACCCAAGATCCCGACCCTACAGCCAAGAATGTAATGTGCAACTGAGTCATGAACGAAAAATAGAGGGAGAAAGTTGAAAAATACTTGTTAGTTCGCTTTCTAGTGACAGATAGTAGCAAACCGGATAGTGAGGTCATATGAGGGCATCAACTTTCTAAAAAGGGACTGAAAAACTCTAAGGAAGACAAAAGCCACGTGACAAAAAAGTCAAAAACGTCAGTAATTACTGGCTCAACGGATTCACGCCTGTTCCAAATTTGAAAAACTGAAATGGATATTTGAAAAATGGCTGGCGACTTCAAATGAAACAGAAATGGCAAGCCTGTCATGGCCCAGGGTTAAATAATTTTATTAATTTTAACATATATCAATGTTTTTAAAGAATAATTTTCTTATATTATTAATTAAAAATACATTGAATAACCTTTTAATTGTTATGATAAAAATAAAGTATAATAACCACATTATAATATAATTGAAAAATTGCATCAAAAACCTTTTTTTTATTCTTTTTGAAAGCAGCTGAGCTTACAACGATTTTTGTCTAGATGGCGCTAGCTTTTTCCGGGAACTCAGTATTTTTCATAGCTCCCTTAACCCCCCCCCCTCCATTTTGGGGCTGAAAAGAGGCATATAAATTTAACATCGGTTCTTTCGTTACTCAGTATGGGGTTCTATGAGCTCCAATTTGTCCCTTAGTATTGTTTGTCCATGGTTGAGTAACGTGACGTCATTGATGTTATTGCGTACTGAAAGATATTGTTAAAACCTTTGACATTTTTTTGGTATTGATTTAGATAGAACGTTTTGCAATATTATTCAAAATATAATAAAGTCATTGTTTAATCTAACAACTGTTTATATTTGAAAAACAGAGCAACTCCCCAAACTCAAATATTTGATTCAAAAGACTTGTTTCTCACGTGTGGTTCACCTAAGAAGTTGGACCAATTTTTTTAAACCAGTATAAAAATTCTCATCAATGCGAACTTTTGTCGCGGAAGGTGAGGCACTGTCAATCAATAGTAAAAACCTGATTTTCTTAAGAGAAAACTTTCTACAGTGCTTCCTCTGTGAGTGAAAAAAGTACTGTATCAATTGTCGTTCGCAATATCTAAAAAGGGCATAGTTAACTATGTGGCTTCAAAAACAACTACGTCGTTCAAAAATAACTTCACCCAAAAATTGGGATTCTGTTCCCAAATGCGTGAGAAGAAGCATCCTGTTTCATTTTATTTTAAAAACCTTGAATGCATTTGGAATATTTAATAAAGACAACAAAATTGGTGTAATCAAGTTGATGACAATAGTCCTTGTAAATCTGTATTGCGTCTTATTATCCGGCTTCTACGTTGAATATAGCATCAGGTATGAAATAATGAAAAAAAGCGCCATTTTGAACAGCATCGTAGGACTGTTACGAGTATACTCGACCACGTATTTCGTAAATATGTGCATTTTCAAGAAGAAACCTGCGTGTGTTTGTTTAGAAACATTGCGATTGTGTAACGACGTCAAGCCACGCGTCTCTTGGGTGCTTAACTCTGTCGTAGCCGCTACTATAGCTTCGTTTATATTTTTAGTATTTTTAATTCATTTTGCCACGTTTCAAAATAACAATTTTGTTTCGCACGTAGAAATGTTCATTTTCAATTGGGAGTATTTAAAGCCCGCTTGGAGCCTGACGTACGTTGTGGTGTTAATGAACCTTGCACTTTGGTACTCCGTCGTGATGTTAGCCCTTCTTGCTCAAATCGCTCTGGCCTTTACAATAGAATGCGTTAAAATGAAAGTTAAAGATTTGGCCGATGATATAGAAACCAATAGTGACGTACAAGCTCTAGGCAAGAAACACACGGAGCTGTTCGTCACCGTACTGGAATTGAATGATACCATTCGATATATTTTGTTTTTATGGTCTGTGGAATGGATAAGCATAGTTTGTTTGTACGTTCCATATGTGTCGGAACAGGTTAAAGGGAAAAGGTACCATACACGCTGTTAATTGGCTCTTGGAAGCAATGGTTCCATTATGGTGCACCTCAGTTTTGTTTGTAACAATGTCCTTCATGAGCTGTTCGAAAGATGTTCTAATGTCAGCGTGCCATCTTCGAGTTTTAAGAACACCAAGAGATATATCAGATTTTGAACGAGCGGGGGAAAATTATTTGTGGCTTAAACTGAGTACAGGAAACTTGAATTTTAAAATCTCAAACTGCGCGGCGATTGATCCAAGTTCATTGGGTTCTGTTTTAACCGCAGTCGTTTCTTATATGTTCTTTGTATTATCAGTATTCAATGTTGATAATAACATTTCCGTTAGCCACATATCGCTGCCATCCTTCTTTTCAAATGACACGCGCTAAAATAAGCGGTTTTTCAATGTACATGTAAGCTTAAATGCTTTCTAAAACGTTAATTTTCCAGTTCTCAATAATCGAATATGCGTTTTGAAATATACATATATTTTAAACTATAAAAATATCCTTAATATTAAGTTAATTCTAACATCTGGACCACAATCTGAGTTTTAAAAGACATAATTAGGCTCGGGGTTTTACCTCAGGATTCTGGCTTTCCTCACATCACCGTCATTGGCAAGATTAAAAGTTGAGAAAAATTACCTTTTTCTAAATATAATAGAAAAACATAAAAAAGTAAATTATCTCTTATAAGAAAATAATTTGCATTTTATTAGTCTTAGAAACGATGAATACTGTGAGGCCATTGCTTTAGTGGGATACCTTAAGGACACGTGTTTTCGTAAAAACGACAAAAGCATTATTCGAGCACAAAGAGTTCCATGACGTAGAGAAGGAGAATGTTTTTTTTTTCCAGAAAAAAAACCAAAACAGAGCCCAGGGACCTGAAGTCCCGAAGATAATTTTTTAAGAAGGCAGAGTTCTTTCTGGTAGAGGAGAACCTTTTTTCCCCTCCTTAGGTTCTCGACCCTTTGAGCCCCAACGTGGTTGGCATCCTTTGGGCTCCGGTTTTTCACAGAACCTTTCTCACAGGACATTTTGTTGAGTTCACGACAGCTCTAAGATAATAGCATGCATGTTGCGATCTATTCCGGAATTTACTTAACTACAACCACGAATAAGACCCGTCTCCCATCGCCTTTGCGCAAACTATAAGTTAGTTTTGTGCGCGACGCTAAACCTCCATAATTGTTCGAGACCTGGAAAACTCATCGCCGTCAAATTAAAATGGGATAGCGCGAAAGAAATGCTGTATAATCGTTTTACGAGAACCTTCCTGTCGATAAGTTTTAATTTTTCGTTTTATGATTATTATTCTGCTGTTTTATTAATTTTGCCATTCGGATTTGTTATTATAAAATAAGTGACATGACCATGGTCAGCCTTTAAGACGTATTACTATATTTTACTTTACAAGTTTTAATTAAATGTTGTAGGAACAACGCTTACCTCGTACCAAGTCACTTGTTCTGGAAAATATTCTCCATTGTTTCCCTCGATATCCAACCCCAACAAATATACAATTTGTTTGGATGTTTTTTAGAGTATATGCGTTTTGAATACATTTCAAACGCTCAAATTCTTAAAAGGTTTTAATCCGAAACTACCTACTGCTAACAGATGTCACAGTTACCTGTGATCCCAATGTGTATCTGGTAAATACATCTCATTTGAACAGAAAATGGCTCTCGGCTGTGTAAGCGATAGCTGAAGTAAGCCAAAAATATTTCATCTGTTCGGATCACAAATCAGATAACCGTGCTCGGTTTAAAGCACTAATTATAGAGCATTGAATCAATGTTTCGTTAGTCGTGTAAAAAGGGTAATTTTAAGTCGTAACCTGAAAATTCCCCATAATTATGAAATTAAATTCTTATCAATAATAATACGTGTACCGCTTAATATACCGTAATGTTACAGAATCAATTTGAGAAAATACAATAATGTATTTCCTTTAATTATCCAGTGGCTAGAATACTTTAAGTCGAGGAATATTTCACAATTCCAAATATTATCTTCGGTGTTGTTGAATTATAAAATATTGCAACACTTAATACCCCAATTTATGCTTAATGAATATTTTGCTCGTTCTCTTAAATGAGTTTAACGATCTTCTTTGTCAATAAAAAGTGTTGAAAACCAAATTTAAGTTTGAAGTATTAGTAAGGATGAGCTAACGTCAATTTTCTCAGTGCATCAAGATCACAGTGCAGTGAATACGAATTCAAAAAAGAGTTGATTGCATTTTATCGATTGGTATGGTTCGACACTCGCCTTTAGCCCCCCAAATTCCAAACTTAGCCCCCCCCCAAATAATCCGTAAACCCTACCAAAAAATTGCTGTTTACAACCTAAAAATAGCAATATATAAAAAATTTTCAATATCAAACAGTAATTTTTTTAAGAAAAAACAGATAGAGACAATTAAAATGATTCATGTTCTTTCGAAGGGAGTCCCAATAGGGTGGACTAAAAGCTAACCAAAACTAAAAGTAAACCAAAGACGAGTGAAAATCCTTCATAATCGGTTGCTTAGTCTTTATCAATAAAAGGTTGTATATCTTTAAAATACGAATAATTTCACGTTGACACAAATTTACGAATCGTTTTGAAGGTCTACACATTTTCCAATTAACCCATTATGCAATTTTTTATATTAAGTTCTTATAATAACTTTCAAATAGTTTGCTCAGATTTAGCACCCCAAAATTTCAAACCCTAGCGAGGCTACTGATTTTTAATCTAGTTTTTCTATATTTAGTCGTTAATCTAATTTTTCTATATTTATTCGTTAATCTAGTTTTTCTATATTTAGTCGTTAATCTAGTTTATATATATTTAATCGTTAATCTAATTTATATATATTTAATCGTTAATCTAGATTTATTAACTTTAATTTGTAATCCTTTTTAATTAATTTTAATTTGTAATCCTTTTTAATTAACTTAATTGGTATTTTATTTTAGTTAAATTTAATTGGTAATCTATTTAAATTAACTTTAAAGGGTAATCTATTTTAAATAACTTTAATTGGTAATCTATTTTAATTAACTTTAAAGGGTAATCTATTTTAAATAACTTTAATTGGTAATCTATTTTAATTAACTTTAATTGGTAATCTATTTTAATTAACTTTAATTGGTAATCTATTTTAATTAACTTTAATTGGTAATCTATTATAATTAACTTTAATTGTTAATCTATTATAATTAACTTCAATTGGTAATAATGTCCATTAAACTAGCTTATTACTCTAACAATTTGACTTTATCCTCGGTAAAACGACGTAAGTCCAAGAGTGGCTTTCTACTCTACTTACCCATGCTAAAAAGTCCCAAGTTCCACAGATTGAGGGTAAACTACGTAAGTCAAAGCATGTAGTTAAAATTATGAAACGCAATACTTAAGTTACTTTTTACTTTTGCACGCCATCTATTGATGGTGCAAAAAATCTTATTTTTATAAACGGAAGACTTAAAGCCCGTCGAGCATGCTTGCGTGTCTATTGAAATATACGGGCCCATGAGAGGGAAACGATGAAAAATTCCCCATGGAATACCGGCGGTGGTTTGCTGACGTCATGGTGTGACCAAGAATCTGATACGCATGCGCGTATGAATATGAGTTTTCAATTGGGCACGTGGTATGGCGGTTAGAACTGTTGCCTTTTACGCGGCAGAACCATGGGTCGCCAGTTCTATTCCACACGAGTAAATATTTTTTTAGTTTTATTTTAATTAAAGATGTTTCGAGGCGAAATTCATCTTAAAATTATGAGGAAAAAGTTTTAAAATTATAACAAAAGTAAATTTATTATTAATACAGGCCTGAGCACGCTATCTCAGGGAAGGGAGTCAAAGGTACCGAAAAAATTCTCGGAGGAGCGTGCTCGGTATCGTCCCTTTCAACCGAATTCCCAATGGACCGAAATCCAATTCTACCGAATATCCCGCAATGATTTTAGATTTCCAGCCCAATGGCTATATTCCCGATGGACCGAAATCCCAATCGTCCGAATATGCCCCTAAAAAATACATGAATATAAATTGAAACACTGTAGCCGTCAGCGATTTGGTGGTGTAGTGGATACGATGTTGGACTGCGAAGCGATAGTTTGTTGGTTCGAATCTCCGAAAGGTATGTTAGTATTATTAAAAGTAAATGTTTCTTGATACTAACTAAAACGCTCACTATCATTCCTTTCAAGGCAAGAGATATATAGAATTAATAAACAAACAAATTGTGCTTAAAATGAAGTGCAGTCTTAATGGGAGTTCCATCAATGTCTTTAAGTTTTAATTAAAATTTTAATACTTTGGTTTCGGGTGGGTTAGGTTTGGTTTGGTTTGGTATGGTTCCAATAATGCGTTGACACCTTTTCCAAAATATGCTCCTTTTAATTAGCTACCACCTTTTCCAAAATATTCTCCCTTTAAATAGCTACCACCTTTTCCAAAACTTTCTCCTATTAATTAGCTGCCACTTTTTCCAAAGGATTTTCCTATTAATTAGCTGCTACCTTTTCCAAAACATTCTCCTACTAATTAGCTGCCACATTTTTCAAAATATTCTCTTTTTAATTAGCTACCACCTTTTCTAAAATATTCTCCTATTAATTAGCTGCCACCTTTTCCAAAAGGTTTTCCTATTAATTAGCTGCCACCTTTTCCAAAATATTCTCCTGTTAATTAGCTGCCACCTTTTACAAAATATTCTCCTGTTAAATAGCTTCCACCTTTTCCAAAAGATTTTCCTATTAATTAGGTGCAACCTTTTCCAAAACATTCTCCTACTAATTAGCTGCCACATTTTCCAAAATATTCTCCTTTCAATTAGCTACCACCTTTTCTAAAATATTCTCCTATTAATTAGCTGCCACCTTTTCCAAAAGATTTTCCTATTAATTAGCTGCCACCTTTTCGACATTGCGATTTGCACGGCAAGTTCGATTCCGAACGAGAAAAATAAATTGACGTTAGAATTACGCGTAATCCTTTTAGTATAGTTAGGCTTATTCACATAAATTTTCTGTACGCCTTTTAAGTTCGGTACAATGTGGCTACTATTATGAGCCCATCCCTTGGGGCATTTTTTTAATAGTAACAGGAATACATAGATTTACTACTTGGAATCTTTAAGAGGTCATTTTATGGGCCTGCGTGCTCGACTGAAAGGGGAGGAGGTGTAGAAACCGTTGACGTCATGCATAATTTATTTGATCTTAAAAACCACGTGACATTGACGTATTTTGCGACCTGCGCCGCGACTCCCGCGACCTATGCGCGCTGTACCCGAATGTAAACATGATACGTCGTCTGAACGAGTAGACCTAGGATTACGTTCTAAAAAAAAATGCGAAAATACTTAGAGACTTGCTTTCAGTTAAGAACTCGATATTACTATTCTCAAAGGGTGGAGTAACAATTTAATTCCTTCCACTCTTCACCAAAGTTATACAAAAACAAAACATCAGTATCCCTATGCTTAGGGTTTAAGGGGAGGTGAACGTCATCTTTTCTCGAAATTATTATAGCGTTCGTTTTCAATACTGAATTTCGAGCTACACTAACTTCTAAGTCGTCAACTTTAGTTACAGTTAGAGAAATTTCCGCTTCAAAAACGTCGTTAACGTCAAATTGTTCCAAGTTCTCGCACTTCCCGACCATTTCCGCGCCGAAATTGATGCAGACGACAGCTTAAAAGCTCATGATCTCGATCTGTCTCACACATTCGCGTAACCAATGAGACGCGAGGAAGGAGGAGCAGGCGGTTTAAACGTTTTTGGCGCGTCCCCTCACATCAATCAGATATTTGTGCGGGGTCTATGGCCTCTTAAAGATCCCAAGTAGTAAATCTATGTATTCCTGATTTCTTTTTCGAGATTTCATTCTGGGTGACTATAGAAGAATCCAATCTTGAAAGGGGCAAATCTTCCCATGATTTTCTTTTTTCCCCCCATGTTGAATTCCACTTATTTCAATGTGTTGATTCTATTATAAACTGGGCTTAGTAATATTTTAGATGCGGATAAGATATGTTAAAGGCAACTAATTTACAGATGTCAGATATCGCGCTACATCCTGTCCACTTGGGTCATAAGGAATTTGACTACGTAGAATACCCACCAATAATTTACAATCACGCATTGAAAATATTGTCAAGTCGTCCTATTAGAAGTGAATCTCACCAATTTGACGCGATAATCATTTTCAACGTACAGGTAAATCCATCAATGCTTAAAGGGAGGGTGACGTGGAAAATCAAGTGATTATTTTATCTATTCTTCCACTAATTATAAACCAGTCTGCATAGTGAAACATTCAGGAAATACCAGCTCCGAATGATTTTAAAATTCAAATCAGGTTCTGATTTTAAGGATAATTGGAAATAAGGACCTGTGTCCAATCGTATAACGTCCTGTGTCCAATCGCATAACGTCCTGTGTCCAATCTCATAACGTCCTGTGTCCAATCTCATAACGTCCTGTGTCCAATCTCATAACGTCCTGTGTCCAATCGCATAACGTCCTGTGTCCAATCTCATAACGTCCTGTGTCCAATCTCATAACGTCCTGTGTCCAATCTCATAACGTCCTGTCTTTTGGTTAACAAAATTTTCGTGGCCCGCTCCGTGACGAATGAAATTTGTCGCGAGATTTGGTAAAATTTGCGCGCGATGTGACAATCTTGGCGCGAGACATGGAGCGTGCCTCGAGAATTTTGTTAACAAAAAGGCAGGGCGTTTCGCGATTGGTCGGATGGGCTTATTACAAATCATCCGTAAAATCTGAATATAATTTGAATTTTAAAATCATTCGGAGGTAATTCCTGGATGTTTCACTACGCAGACTGGTGTTATAATACGTAGAAGAAGCAATAAAAAATCACTTGATTTTCCAGTTGTTCCGCCTTTTAAAAGAGTGGTTTTTTTATTAACGAAACGTGTTTAAAGGTGTGGATAACGACACTTATTTCAATACTGGTAGTCACTCTAACTATTTTCCTAATGACCAAAAATTCGGGAAGATCCAAAAGCATAGTTATAATTGAAATAATGATTTCTTTAGTCGGATTGATCTTATTGCAAGGTAATAAAGCTTTACGCTTTTCACGAGAAAAAGCGTAAAGCAATTAACAAACAAACACAATATACCATGGCCTTTTTGAATAGGATACCACTTCGACAGCGACTGTCATTTGAAGAAATTCATCTTCATGTTTTGGATTATTGGGTTTTATTTTATAACAAGTGGATTTTCCTTGCTATTGTTATCTCGTACCTCTCTCAAAGATACTTTACACTATTACGATTCTTTGGAGGATATTCTGAAGACTCCCGATATGTCCTTTTGTGTTGCGAAAAACACCCAACAACACAGTTTCTTTTTGGTAAGCTTCATTTAAGTTAAGGACACTAGGTCTACGACAACTCGGTGAAATACATTTGGGCGTCCGACTGTCCGAAAATTGAGAGAGCAACAAATTTTTATGACAGAATGTTGAGTGTCCGAAAATTGGGATAATTTAAACTTAGGTGTGCGACAATTGGGTGACAATGAAACCGACGTAACATCAATTAGGTGAATACAATTTTTTTTAAAAAAGTACAAATTTATGAAAAAAAAAAACCCCACAAAGTTTGATCAGGGATAGATTTAATTTTAGAAGTAGGAATGGAGAACGGTTAGTATTTACTTCAGTCCAACCACATAGAGAATAATCAATATCAAGGTCCTATTTCCGGCTTTTTGCCATAGCCTCTAGATCTGTAAGTTGTGACGATGAGCTCTTTTACATTCCCAACCGAACTCGTGTGAATTTAGAGAAAAAAATCTTAAATCTCAGACACGACCGAGAACGAGCTTATGCAGTAGCGTTCCGCAGCGGTGGAGAGTGAAGTTACATAGGCGGGGCTAATTTTAGTCTTAGAAAGTTCAAGTATGGACGGTGTTTACATTATTTACGGCGACGGTGTATCGTGTTGCGTCCTAATGTTTTTAAAGACGGTATTTAATATCAAATAATAATGGATCATAACTTATCTAAGCAAAATTCGAAATTCATATTAAAAAAATCCGTTTCGTTATTTTAACTCGATCCGCCAAAACAAAGATCTCCGTCTCCCTATTGGCTTGAATACCTCATCACGTGCGGAAACAACCTCCAATCCAAAAATTGAAGTTTCGTGCCCGGGGCCGAAATTTTTTTTAAGGGGACCCAGCTTTCAGTTGCAGACTTTAGTTGTAGCCGAAAAAATATGTTAGGAGAGAAAAACTTTGGGTGTTCATGTACTGTTTATTCTACAGTAAATACGTTCGGCCTCGCCTTGGGATGTTAACTTTAATGAACACTCGAGATGAGACGTTCGTCAGCGAGAACCTGACACACAGTACCCTCATTCGTAGGCTGGAGAGATATCTCCTTGATGTTGATTATTCTCTTTGTGGTCCAACTCATAGCCCAGTATAGAGTCCCTCCCTCCAACACGTAACGAAAAGTTTAAATTATCTTATTGGCTCACTTAAACTACGTTTTGATGACGTTGATGAAGGGGATGGCGAAAAATGCGTAATTCCTTTTTAGCTCTGTCGCTATAACCCGCCTCTTCATTCATACCCCTCCGTCCCGGAGAAGGGGGTCCGGGACTTTGACGCACGCCCACATTACTCTGTTCTCCATCTAAAATTAAATCTATCCCTCGTTTGGTGAAAGAAAAAACATAACCTGACCTAACTCAACCAAACCTGACTTAACCTCGAAAAACAGAATTTAGACCAACCAAATTTTGTGGCCTACAAAAAGAAGTTCTATTCACCCAATTGACGCTCTGTCGGTTTCATTGTCATACCAAAATTCTAATTTCTCCCAATTGTGGAAACCTAATTTCCAGCCCTTCAATTTGTCGCGCTCCCAATTGTCAGAAACCCATGTCACCGTCACCCAAATGTCTTTCAGACAGTTTTCATGCTCCCAAGGAGAATCTGGGATTATCACATCAAGCCATAACGATTGCGGATTTCAGGAATCCAACACATATTGGGAAAAACGTGTGGAAGCACATGGATCGAACAAATTCCCTATACAGGGTGTTTCTGGAAAGTCTGGCACAAATTAACAGGCATGTTCCTTGGGTCAAAAGGAGTCCGAAAGGTCCTATGACGTTTTGGGGTAAAGCGCTCCGTTGCGACGTTATGGGCTCTCAAAAGTAGGCCAAAAAACAAGGAGATCTTGCAGAATTATAGCACTAGTATTGTGGTTTTGACCCAATTGTTTTCGATTATTGAGCATAAGGCAATGATCGAAATAAGTTCAAACCTAGTGGAAGACCGTGAACGTGTTAAACGCCCAAAAGCGTTAATCCCTTTGTTTTTTATTAATGATTGTAATTAAAGGTAAGGAAAGTAGCTCAGATATCGGTTACTTGTTTGTTCAGATGTACTGGTAACTGACCAGTCTTTTATTCTTTATTTCAATTAGACACATTACTTTTACAATAATTCGAATGAACCCCTCAAATTTTACAATAATTCGAATGAACCCCTTAAATTTTACAATAAATAGAATCGATTCCATTAATTTTACAATAATTTGAATCGAACCCATTACATTTACAATAATTCGAATCGAACTCCATTAATTTTACAATAATTCGAATCGAACCCCATTACTTTTACAATAATTCGAATGAAACCCAATTACATTGTTCTACAAAAATTGTTCAAAATGGGCACCAGCAACGTTTAAGCAAACCTGTGCGCGTCGTTTGAAAGATTCACGAACACGTTCGAAGATTCCTGGCGTGTTACGGATACTTTCACATCCATCAATTATCCTTTGTCGTAAGTCTTCGACATCGCGAACTTCACTTCGGTATACCAAGTCCTTGAGATGGCCCCAAAGAAAAAAATCGCATGGGTTGAGATCGGGAGATCTTGCTGGCCACGCAACAGTTCTGCCTCGACCTATCCACCTCCGGGGAAACGCGACATCAAGATATGCTCTAACTTGAAGACTAAAATGGGGCGGTGCGCCATCTTGCATGAACCACATTATTTGTCGCAGTCGTAACGGTACGTCTTCTAAAAGCTCCGGTAAATTGTCACGCAGAAAGGTCAAGTACGCCTCCCTATTTAGCCCAGGTTGCAAAAAGTAAGGCCCAATTAAATGATCTCCTACAATTCCGCACCAGACGTTCAAACTAAACTGAACTTGATGTTTCATGACAGTGGTCGCGTGCGGGTTTTGTTGCTTCCACTCGTGATAGTTATGTAAACTAAGTATCCCGTCACGCGAGAAATTGGCCTCATTGGAAACTAGCAAAGTACGCGGAGAGTCTAAGTCATTTACCCGTGCCACAAACCACTGGCAGAAATCGACCCGTCTCGGATAATCAGCTTCATTTAAAGCTTGTATCTTTTGCAAATGGTATGGGTGGAACTGATGTCCTCGAAGGATTTTCCAGACGAGTACATGGTTAACGCACAATTGCCGCCCGACGTTCCTGGTACTGGTTGTTGGATCATCTTCGAAAATTGTCAAAACGGTGTCCTCTACATCCTCGGGAACAATCGCCGCACGAGGTTCAGGCCCCGACGGTTGAAGTTTCCCTGTTTCTCTCAAGCGTCTTTCGACTGCCGTAAATGTTTGTCGATTGGGAAATTGTCGTTGAGGAAAGTGCTCCTGGTACGAGCGCCGAGCTTCCACCGCATTTCCCCGAGCCAGTCCTTACATAAGATGGATATCTAAGTACTTTGCATTCGTGAAGTAGACCATGATTAGTTCCAGATAAGCTTCACGCACGCCATGAAGCACGTTAAGGTACACACATTTAAGCCGTCTGTAAAAAACCTACAACTTCTGACGTTGAAAATCACCCTAATGTTTAGACCAACACAGCATAATTTGTTTTTAACGGAGGTGTATAGGTCGAGGCGGAACTGTTGCGTGGCCAGCAAGATCTCCCGATCTCAACCAATGCGATTTTTTTCTTTGGGGCCATCTCAAGGACTTGGTATACCGAAGTGAAGTTCGCGATGTCGAAAACTTAAGACAAAGGATAATTGATGGATGTGATAGCATCCGTAACACGCCAGGAATCTTCGAACGTAATCGTGAATCTTGCAAACGACGCCCGCAATTTTGCTTAAACGTTGATGGTGCCCATTTTGAACAATTTTTGTAGAACAATGTAATTGGGTTTCATTCGAATTATTGTAAAAGTAATGGGGTTCGATTCGAATTAATGTAAAAGTAATGGGGTTCGATTCGAATTATTGTAAATGTAATGGGTTCGATTCGAATTATTGTAAATGTAATGGGTTCGATTCGAATTATTGTAAAATTTAAGGGGTTCATTCGAATTATTGTAAAATTTAAGGGGTTCATTCGAATTATTGTAAAATTTAAGGGGTTCATTCGAATTATAGTAAAGGTTAAGGGGTTCATTCGAATTATTGTAAAATTTAAGGGGTTCATTCGAATTATTGTAAAATTTAAGGGGTTCATTCGAATTATTGTAAAGGTTAAGGGGTTCATTCGAATTATTGTAAAGGTTAAGGGGTTCATTCGAATTATTGTAAAGGTTAAGGGGTTCATTCGAATTATTGTAAAGGTTAAGGGGTTCATTCGAATTATTGTAAAGGTTAAGGGGTTCATTCGAATTATTGTAAAGGTTAAGGGGTTCATTCGAATTATTGTAAAGGTTAAGGGGTTCATTCGAATTATTGTAAAAGTAATGTGTCTCATTGAAATAAAGAATAAAAGACTGGTCAGTTACTAGTACATCTGAACAAACAAGTAACGAATATCTGAGCTACTTCCCTTACCTTTAATTACAATCATTAATAAAAACAAAGGGATTAACGCTTTTGGCCGTTTAACACGTTCACGGTCTTCCACTAGGTTTGAACTTATTTCGATCATTGCCTTATGTTCAATAATCGAAAACAATTGGGTCAAAACCACAATACAAGTGCTATAATTCTGCAAGATCTACTTGTTTTTCGGCCTACTTTTGAGAGCCCATATCGTCACAACGGAGCGCTTTACCCCAAAACGTCATAGGACCTTTCGGATTCCTTTTGACCCAAGGAACATGCCTGTTAATTTGTGCCAGACTTTCCAGAAACACCCTGTATATTAATATAAATAAAATGATATACAGGTGTTTCATATAAGCATGTCATAAATTAAAGGGTGTGTTCTTTGGGTCAAACTGAGTGAAAAGTGTGAAAGAACATGGGGTCTACAACGCTTAGTTTCGGAGGTACGGGCCCCCAAACACTGACCCCCAAAACGTGAACAATATCAGAAATGTGGAGTGAAGCATATCAGCTTGCTCATCTTGTTTAGACAATTCCAATACCCTCCCATCTTAGAATTTTAATAAGCCATTTTCTAGCAGAAGCGTATTATTAAAGGTAGAAGTGTGCAAGGATTGGTCAATAAAAGTTGGTTCAAAGTGACAAACAAAGAAGAGTTTCCAGTTAATGTATCATTTCTTCGTACATGTACGAAGTTAGCAGCAGTTTTAGAGGTATTGTTCAAAATGCCCACCATTAGCATTAATGAAAACATGTGCCCGTCTAACGATTCTTGGAAATGTTGAAAGATGCCTGGTGTGTTTGGGATTGTTTCACACCCTTCAAGTATTCGTTGTCGCAAGTCGCCCACATCACGGACTTCACTCTTGTACACCAAGTCCTTGAGATGACCCCAAAGGTAGAAATCACACGGATTCAAATCGGGAGATCTCGCCGGCCACGCAACTGGTCCTCCTCGTCCAATCCACCTCAAAGGAAATGTAGTGTCGAGATGTTGTTGACGGCTGAAGTGTGGTGGTGCCCCGTCGTGCATAAACCACATGTCACGTAGCAATGCTATCGGTATGTCGTCAAGTAGTTGCGGTAAAGTCTCTCTTAAAAACTCGAGATATGCCTCGTCATTTAGTCTCGGTGGTTGAAAATGAGGCCCTAGTTGCGTGGCCGGCGAGATCTCCCGATTTGAATCCACGTGATTTCTACCTTTGGGGTCATCTCAAGGACTTGGTGTACAAGAGTGAAGTTTGTGATGTGGACGACTTGCGACAACGAATTCTTGAAGTGTGTGAAACAATCCGAAACACACCAGGCATCTTTCAACATGTCCAAGAATCGTTCGTTAGACGGGCACATGTTTTCATTAATGCTATGGTAAGCATTTTGAACAATATCTCTAAAACTTCTGCTAACTTTGTACATGTATGAATAAATGATACATTAACTGGAAACTCTTCTTTGTTTGTCACTTTGAACCAAATTTTATTGACCAATCCTTGCATACTTCTACCTTTAATAATACGCTTCTGCTAGAAAATGGCTTATTAGAATTCTAAGATGGGAGGGTATTGGAATTGTCTAAACAAGGTGAGCAGCTGATATGTCTTACTCCACATTTCTGACATTTTTCACGTTTTGGGGGTCAATATTTGGGGGCCCGTACCTCCGACACTAAGCGTTGTAGATCCCATGTTCTTTGACACTTTTCACTCAGTTTGAGCCAAAGAACACAGCCTTTAATTTGTGACATGCTTATCAGAAATACCCTGTATATTAATATAGAATAGAATCAAAGTTTATGTGCACAAAAAAGCGTATGGGAGCTTAGGAGAATTTCCACAGGCGAACATAGAGGCGCGTATAATTAAAAAGTAGACCCTTGAATACGAGAATATCTCGCCAAAATTTATGCTGGTCATTTCCTCTTTTATCCCACTGCCTGCCTATCTTCTGTACAAGACATATACTTACTGGTTGAAGAATGTTGTCTGTTTAATAAATATGTTCAATGCTCTTATTAATGCTTTCATAATTCGTTAAATGTAGATTCTTTACTCCCATATTAATAAAGAGCAATAATTGCAAATGTAGGTAAATAAGTTTTAAGTATAGCTCTCATCTCGACTCGGAGAGGTAATGTTTTGTCTTTCCCAACTGGGATTCCGTCTGTGGGATGGAGTCTTTAAATATGCGAGTCTGGTAATATTATTGCAGGGGTTGCTTGCTTGTTGGTAGTGTTCTTTGCTAGCCGCGGAAACAGTTTTTAGGTCCAGCATACTTTGGTTTTCGCTAATTTTAATGGCTTGCTTCATGGTACTGTTAATCCAATTGTGTAAAGTCCTCTCAAAACACGTCGATTTTGGGAAAGCATTCGTTTTATATATGGGTTATGTTTCCATGAAATGCCTAAAATTAGTATCAATAGGGTCTGCAAACTTTATCAAATCCCAATATAATTGGGCTAGCTCAGTTAGAAAGTTCAATGTATTGCGTTTTTACTTCATCTTTCTTATGTAAAGATAATTGGAATACGAGGAGAGGATAGTGATCAGACTCGTCGTAGTCACTTAGAACGCTAATATCAACTGCCAGGGTCGAATAACAGTCGTCAAACAGTGTCTCGAATCTAGTAAATACAGACTGGTGTCTAGGTTAGACAAAGACCAAAAGATAGTGGTCTTTTGAAGCCTGCAAGTACAGATTGGTGACCAAGTGAGATGAAAATTACTAGAATATGGTGGTGTTTAGAAGCCAGTAAGGAAAACTGGTGTCTTTGTCGGACAGACAAAGACCGTAAAGTGTTGTTGTTAAACTAATTGGTGATGACAGATAATGGAAATGGCGTTATTAAACTTAAATGGAATGCAATATTCCAGATCTCCGTGAACTGTGAATACGGTCTGGATATTGAAAACATGTTTGCTCTGATTTACAAAATGCGAACGCGATCCCCTGGGGTGTGTCAACAGACAGACCGTCAAGTCGAGAACAGAGCTTCTCCGTGACGTACGTTACTCGATGATGTAAATTCGTGATCGTGCGACGGTACAAAACCGTGAAGCCTTGCCTAGGAAAGTTTATTCCCATTCATTTTAAAATTAGAATAAGATAATGTAAATCAGTGCTCAATTTAATGCTATAATTAATTAATAAAACTCCAAAGCTTGGACTGATCAAAGCTTCTGGCCCCTAAATATTTTTTGGAAACATAAATGGTACCCTACAATACATCTAGGTCACCTGACTTAGAGACATTGCAACATTTCAACAAGATGGCCAAGACCACAAGTGTTATTTTTTAAAACCAACAATTGCAGAAGTTAAAATTTATGAATTATAAAAGCAGTATTCAAATCTTCTCGACTAAACAGTAAAGCAGACGTCAATTTACGTCCAATGATGATAAGTCTTGTACACATGGAAATCAGTCAATAGGGAAAAACAAGAAATGAAGAGCATACATTTTGGAAAGATATTACCTTTATGTGTTTGTAAAGGCCCAATTGTTCGTGCTTCAACTTTATCCCATCTATGTTCCAAAGTACATTTACAACTGGTTTTCCGTGTAAAAACTATCCTCTCGTTTCGCCTCGACGATATTCTTAGTTCGCCATCATGACTGTTAACGTTCCATAACACTAAAGTTGATTTGTGCTGACGCCCTTAAAGTGAATTCGCATCATAATGTAAATTATGTAATGAATGAAAACCCCGAGGCTCTAACCCAATTTCGATCAGACGTTTCACTGATCTAATTGCCACCATGATATTTTCTTCTATTAAAAAATCTAAACATGATAATTTAAATGTGTATTTAACCTTCGGCTCACTCTGAACCGCTAATGTGTTATCATTACAGTGACGAAAAACAAAACCATATTTTTATTTTACTTAGGGCCTCAATTGTTTACTTTTTGGTTTACAAGGCCTATTAACATTTAAAACATGGTTTGAACGACTGAATCTAAGCCTTGGCGACTTTGTAATCTCTAAAGCATGGTTTATACTATATACGGATGTATTATAGATTAATTAATATACAGGGTGTTTCTGATAAGTCTGCCATAAATCAAGGGGCATGTTCTTTGGGTCAAACTGAGTGGAAAGTGTCAAAGGACATGGGGTGTACAAGAATTTGCAACGAAGATATGGCCCCTAAAACAAGAAAATATTCGAATATGTAGACTAAAACAAATTCAGCCTTATCAACTTGTTTAGAAATAATGAGACAATTTCAATAGTTTCCCTCTAACATCGTTATTGAACTTTCACCTGGCAGAAGTGTATTAAATGAGTAGAAGTATGCCTACTCTAGTAAAGTAAATTCAAAGTATCATGGTACCTTTCGGTTGGTATCACTTTTATTCTTAACAAGTTAACATGGACGTTACAGGTATTGTTCAAAATGTCCACCAACGGCGTTAAGACAAACATGAACCCGTCTTTCGAAAGATTCTTGGACATGTTGGAAGATTCCTGGCATGTTCCTGATTGTTTGACAACCTTCAATAATTCGTCTTCGCAAGTCTTCCTCATCACGGACTTCATTCTTGTACACGATGTCTTTGAGATGACCCCAAAGATAGAAATCGCACGGATTTAAATCCGGAGATCTGGCTGGCCACGCAACTGGTCCTCCACGCCCAATCCACCTCAAATTAAACGTAGCATTAAGATGTTCTCTAACTGCACGGCTGAAATGTGGGGGTGCCCCGTCGTGCATAAACCACATGTCACGAAGTAATGCTAACGGTATGTCCTCGAGTAGTTCAGGTAAAGTGTCTCTTAAGAACGTGAGATATGCTTCACCATTTAGTCTGGGTGGAAGAAAATGCGGACCTAGTAAATGATTACCGACAATGCCGCACCATACGTTTAAAGAAAATTGCTGTTGTTGACTTCTAACACTAGTTGCGTGTGGGTTTAATTGGCGCCATTCGTGGTGGTTGTGATAGTTCAGAATTCCATCCCGGGAAAAATGTGCCTCGTCGGTTACTAAAAGGACCCGTGGAAATTGATTGTCCTCTACTCTGGCCAAAAACCACTCGCAAAAGTCGATGCGTCTTGGATAATCTGCCGGGTTAAGAGCTTGCACCTTTTGAATATGATACGGGTGAAAGTGATGTCCGCGGAGAATTCGCCAGACCAAAACGTGATTAACATGTAATTGTCGTCCAACTTGTCTGGTACTTGTCGAGGGGTCCTCATCGAACATGGCAAGGACGTCTTCCTCGATTTCCTCCATGTCTTCTGGAATGTCTCGCTCTCGAACGTTGTTGGGTTGTACTTGTCCGATGTCCCTCAAGCGCCTGTCAACAGCCTCGAACGTACGACGATTTGGTATGCGTCGTTGCGGAAATTGTTCCTGGTATCGCCGCTGTGCTTCCACTGAATTGCCCTGCGCCAGTCCATACATGAGATGCATGTCTGCATATTCTGCATTGGTATACGCCATACTGTACTACCACACGTTCGTTCGAAGTGATACTGTGACGTTATCAACAACATAGCGTTACTTTATAGCAAACCACCGTTTAGTTTTTACGTTTGCGTCATGACTGTCAGCATTGTTTTTTATTCACGGACTTCATTCTTGTACACGATGTCAAAAAAATCTTTGAGATGACCCCAAAGACTTTTTAGCAAACCACCGTTTATTGTTTACGTTTGTGAATAAAAAACAATGCTGACAGTCATGACGCAAACGTAAAAACTAAACGGTGGTTTGCTATAAAGTAACGCGATGTTGTTGATAACGTCACAGTATCACTTCGAACGAACGTGTGGTAGTACAGTATGGCGTATACCAATGCAGAATATGCAGACATGCATCTCATGTATGGACTGGCGCAGGGCAATTCAGTGGAAGCACAGCGGCGATACCAGGAACAATTTCCGCAACGACGCATACCAAATCGTCGTACGTTCGAGGCTGTTGACAGGCGCTTGAGGGGCATCGGACAAGTACAACCCAACAACGTTCGAGAGCGAGACATTCCAGAAGACATGGAGGAAATCGAGGAAGACGTCCTTGCCATGTTCGATGAGGACCCCTCGACAAGTACCAGACAACTTGGACGACAATTACATGTTAATCACGTTTTGGTCTGGCGAATTCTCCGCGTACATCAGTTTCACCCGTATCATATTCAAAAGGTGCAAGCTCTTAACCCGGCAGATTATCCAAGACGCATCGACTTTTGCGAGTGGTTTTTGGCCAGAGTAGAGGACAATCAATTTCCACGGGTCCTTTTAGTAACCGACGAGGCACATTTTTCCCGGGATGGAATTCTGAACTATCACAACCACCACGAATGGCGCCAATTAAACCCACAGGCAACTAGTGTTAGAAGTCACCAACAGCAATTTTCTTTAAACGTATGGTGCGGTATTGTCGGTAATCATTTACTAGGTCCGCATTTTCTTCCACCCAGACTAAATGGTGAAGCATATCTCACGTTCTTAAGAGACACTTTACCTGAACTACTCGAGGACATACCGTTAGCATTACTTCGTGACATGTGGTTTATGCACGACGGGGCACCCCCACATTTCAGCCGTGCAGTTAGAGAACATCTTAATGCTACGTTTAATTTGAGGTGGATTGGGTGTGGAGGACCAGTTGCGTGGCCAGCCAGATCTCCGGATTTAAATCCGTGCGATTTCTATCTTTGGGGTCATCTCAAAGACATCGTGTACAAGAATGAAGTCCGTGATGAGGAAGACTTGCGAAGACGAATTATTGAAGGTTGTCAAACAATCAGGAACATGCCAGGAATATTCCAACATGTCCAAGAATCTTTCGAAAGACGGGTTCATGTTTGTCTTAACGCCGTTGGTGGACATTTTGAACAATACCTGTAACGTCCATGTTAACTTGTTAAGAATAAAAGTAATACCAACCGAAAGGTACCATGATACTTTGAATTTACTTTACTAGAGTAGGCATACTTCTACTCATTTAATACACTTCTGCCAGGTGAAAATTCAATAACGATGTTAGAGGGAAACTATTGAAATTGTCTCATTATTTCTAAACAAGTTGATAAGGCTGAATTTGTTTTAGTCTACATATTCGAATATTTTCTTGTTTTAGGGGCCAATGTTTGGGGGGCCATATCTTCGTTGCAAATTCTTGTACACCCCATGTTCTTTGACACTTTCCACTCAGTTTGACCCAAAGAACACGCCACTTGATTTATGGCGGACTTATCAGAAACACCCTGTATAAGCAGCCGGTACAAATAATGATAGAAAAATTTCTTGGAATGTTAGAATGAAACAGAGGTTTATAACTACTAAAGGCATCGAAATTACGAAAATTATTTTCATATATTCATTTTATATCATAACAAATTAATCAAAAATGTCTTGATTAGAATCAAGACCTAAAAAGTATCGATAAGACTGAGGTTATCACTTGTCTGAAGGATCAGATATTAATTTTTCTTTTTAATTGAAACTAAATGCATGCTTAAGAAAAAACAACGTTCCATTATCGTTTTCCGTTGAAATAAATTATTTTACTGGTAATCAATTTCAAAAATTTACTAATCTCGGCTTTTCGACCACAATTCCATTCCCCGAAAACATTTTATCATTACATTAATTACTTTTGGGAGAGTACGTGTATGGTTAGAAACCTTTCAAAACGCAAAACCATACACGTACTCTCCCAAAAGTAATTAATGTAATGATAAAATGTTTTCGGGGAATGGAATTGTGGTCCAAAAGCCGAGATAAGTAAATTTTTGAAATTGATTGCCAGAAAAATAATTTATTTCGACGTAAAACAGTAATGGAACGTTGTTTTTTCTTCAGCATGCATTTAAGTTTCAATTAAAAAGAAAAATTATATCTGAACCTTCAGACAAGTGATAACCTCAGTCTTATCGATACTTTTAAGGTTTTGATTCTAATGAAAACATTTTTGATTAATATCTGTTCCTTCAGTCTTCATTTTAATTAAGAATGTTAAGAAACTGCTTTACATTTTCAAAATCTGCACTAAGCAGAAACAAATATAAAGGGGACCATAACATTAGCTCAATCAGACATTTATTTATAATAAATAAATAAAAATAAATAAATAAATAAATCAATAAAAGTTTGTATTCTTATTGTAATTAACATAATACAATTTTTTACAATCATTTATTGAAACGCGAGGCGCCCCCCTAAAAATTCCAGAAATAAAACCAAATTGACAATTTTACAAAATTTTTAAAAATGCTGATTTATGTCCGTTTAACATTTAGCTCAAAATTGTCATAAGCCCAATATGAAATTCGGATATCCTTAAAACTTCATAATGACGATCCTAGATTGTCAATTTGAAACTTTTTGTAGAATAAACTAACGTCTGTTTGATATTAAGCTTAAAACCTTAAACAAAATATAGTCAGGGCTACCCTAAAAGTTCACAAAGATGATCCAAGATTGTTAATACGCCTAAAAAGTGCCATCTTCAAAATACGTAGCCGGGGAAAAGAGAGCGTGATAGAGTGGGCTATGCTAGTGGATGGAAGTCGCGGGGGTTGGGACAGGAATAAGGGAGTTGAGATGGATTGGAAATGATTATGGGCGACCTGCGGCACCGTATCTCTCCCTATGTACCTCGCGCACGCCCCTACCCTTCGGTAGGCGATTGCTAAGTGCTGCCGCGTAGCGCCATTTTATTTGTATGAGAACTAGCTTCTAATTTGAAGATAGAGGGAGTGCCCTTTACAATTTCGTTCAGTACCACCCTACCTAACCGCTCAGGATGCTGGGAGGACTATGTTGCCGTAGGTGGGGGTACACAGGCAACGCTATAGGTATGGGGGTTTCCACTCCATTCTTCTCTCCTTAAAGGTTGGGACTCCAGGCATAGCCAACTCCATCACGCACTCGACAACGCAAAGCAACTCGTGCCTGCGTGGGAAATAAGCGGTGACTCAGGGCAAATGACCAGTTTAAAAATTGCCTGGTCCAGTTCGAGGGGGGGTCAGTGGTCCACAAGACTACTAAGAAAGTTCAAGGGTAACCAGACTCAGCACATTAAAATTCTAATATTTTAATTATCCACTTCTTTAGTTTAGCAGACGACGTGCTCTGGTCAATGGTCACGGACCAGTTCATTTATACCAAGTCAGGAAAGTCGCTGGCCTAATGTCCAGTTTAAAAAATGCTTATTTGGTCACGGACCAGAAAACTCACGTTAACGCGACGCGAATGACGAAAACTACGTATTTTCCGACTGAGGAGAGGCGAAATAGCCCGGCCTCCTTTTACGTCCCCCCTTGTATTTTGAAAGGGGGACTGGGACTGGGACTATGGCGCGCAAATACTTAGGCATCTTATACCTTCTCCCTAGTAAACTAGATATCGCTTCTTGGTAAAACTTTATATAACTAAAACCATGAGTTTATAACATATGTTCCATGACAAGCTTCATACAGCTTTTGGAAAACAAATTTCCCTGAGATTTCCAGGCCTTTCCCCATATACTTCCCTGAGTTTTCCAGGTTTTTCCCGTATATGGAGTATCCTATGGAGCAAATGTTAACGAAGGAGGGAAGGGCAAATAGGACTATTACATAATCAAAGGATATATCTCTAATATAACCAGAGTTACGAGCTTCCAAAATTTAGTGTAATGTTAATCCTATGGAGGAGGCAAAGTACCTACAAGCACCCGGGGCAAGCACCTACAAGCACTCACAAGCACCTACAAGTACCCGGGGCAAGTACGTACAAACACCCGGAGCAAGTACCTACAAGCACCCGGAGCAAGTACCTACAAGCACCCGGAGCAAGTACCTACAGCACCCGGGGCAAGTACTTACAAGCACCCGGGGCAAGCACCTACAAGCACCCACAAGTATCCACAAGAACCCACAAGTACCTACAAGAACCCACAAGTAATTAAAAGCACATACAAGCACCCACAAGTACCTACAAGTACCCGGGGCAAGTACCCACAAGCATCCACAAGTACCCACAAGCACCCACAAGTACCCGGGACAAGCACCCGAGGCAAGTACCCACAAGTACCTACAAGTACCCATAAGCACCCACAAGTACCCACAAGTACCTAAAAGTACCCATAAGTACCTACAAGCACCCACAAGTACCTACAAGTACCCACAAGTACCCACAAGCACCTACAAGTACCCACAAGTACCTACAAGCACCCACAAGCACCTTCAAGTACCCACAAGTACCTACAAGTACCCATAAGTACCCATTAGTACCTATAAGCACTCACAAGTACCTACAAGCACCCACAAGTACCTACAAGCACCCACAAGTACCTACAAGCACCCACAAGTACCTACAAGCACCCACAAGCACCTACAAGCACCCACAAGTACCCACAAGCATCCACAAGTACCCACAAGCACCCACAAGTACCCACAAGCACCCAAGGCAAGTACCCACAAGTACCTACAAGTACCCATAAGCACCCACAAGTACCCACAAGTACCTAAAAGTACCCATAAGTACCTACAAGCACCCACAAGTACCTACAAGTACCTACAAGTACCCACAAGTACCTACAAGTACCTACAAGTACCCACAAGTACCCACAAGCACCTACAAGTACCCACAAGTACCTACAAGCACCCACAAGCACCTTCAAGTACCCAAAAGTACCTACAAGTACCCATAAGTACCCATTAGTACCTATAAGCACCCACAAGTACCTACAAGCACCCACAAGTACCTACAAGCACCCACAAGTACCTACAAGCACCCACAAGTACCTACAAGTACCCACAAGTACCTACAAGTACCCACAAGTACCTACAAGTACCCACAAGTACCTACAAGTACCGACAAGTACCTACAAGCACCCACAAGTACCCACAAGTACCTACAAGTACCTACAAGCATCTAAAAGTACCCACAAGTACCTACAAGCACCCACAAGCATCTAAAAGTACCCACAAGTACCTACAAGCACCCACAAGCATCTAAAAGTACCCACAAGTACCTACAAGCACCCACAAGCATCCACAAGTACCTACAAGTACCCACAAGTACCTACAAGCACCCACAAGTACCTACAAGTACCCACAAGTACCTACAAGCACCCACAAGCACCTACAAGTACCCACAAGTACCTACAAGTACCCAAAAGTACCTACAAGTACCCACAAGTACCTACAAGTACCCACAAGTACCTACAAGTACCCACAAGTACCTACAAGTACCCACAAGTACCTACAAGTACCTACAAGTACCCACAAGCATCTAAAAGTACCCACAAGTACCTACTAGCACCCACAAGCATCTAAAAGTACCCACAAGTACCTACAAGCACCCACGCGAATGGTCCAACTTTCCAAATATAGAGATAAAACAAAAATACAAAAAGATAACAGAGCCATTCGAAAATATAGTTCAACCGACAAAATAAAAATATAGATGCTTAACCCGATATATGTACAGTTTAACCCCTACCCAAAAACTTTGGCTTGGACATTTTTCGTATAGAAAAAGAGAGATAGGGAGAATGAATGACTGTAATAAAATGGGGTTCTTTGACAAGCCAGTACTGAGGAGACCGCCGTAGGAATAAGCGTAAGAAAGGGTTCTCGGAATTACCTGAGAGCAGGTAACCATTTGGGAATAATTAGTAAAACTGGGAATTTACAAAATGAAATGTATTTCTGAACAAAAGTTGGATCTAAAAATATAGCCGTGACACGTTTCAAATGAAAACTGAGTTATGACCAAGAAATTCTAAAGTACGGAGAGGGAAATTGAAGTGCAACCTTTCCTTTATAGTCGCGACATTAGAAATGTAGCATTTCGATATACGAAATTAAATGCATGAATTCGTGCAACACCCTGGTTTGGCATCCACTATTAAATATTTACATTTTCCTTTCGAATTATGTTAAAGTTCGCTTAGAAAGAGTATTTCAAATATTCAATATTGATACCTCAACACGCACTCCCTTCAAAATAATTAATTTCATGATAAAATGTTTTCGGAAAATGTAATTGTTCTTGAAAAAGCATAGATATGTAATTTTTTAATAAATTTAGAGTGAATAGATCGATTAACTGTAAAATCTGTTGATTGAAGTTACTATTGATTAAGGATTAAATGGATAAAAATAACTAAAAATATTTGCAATATCTGAACTTCAGGCAATTGATAAACCTCACACATATATTTTGTTTTTTCGGCCTTGATCCAAACAAAGACGTTTTGCATATAGTTAAGCGCTAATAGAGCGGGTATGTGATTCGGTTTAGTAACCTTGCTCCAAATGTTCCGATATTGGGAAGAATGATGTTCCAATTACACCGCTTTGTGGTACATTTCTCTCGAAGAGAAATATTATAAACTTCTGGTATTACGAAAAGCGGATAAGGCTTCATTTGAACTTCCATTATACATTTTAGATTATGTGATACTTGGAAATGAGAAGGAAAAGAGGCAATTTAAAATCTAATAGGTTTTGAAATGGTCGTTAACCAAGACTTTCTTGTTAACTGGAATAATAACTCAGAAAAGAGTTCGGATACGAGCTGTTATTTTAATGATGAATGTAATCATTTTTACCATGGATAGTGATTTTAGTAGCTAGCCTCTGCAGAACTTTGGAAACTAGACCAGGGATCGATGCAATTTTAAAGCGGTAATAGAGTAAAATGTAATGAATTTGAACGCGCGTCAGTAGTAACATTATGGCGGTCCCCAAACAGTGGCGTGGGCTGGCGGGGGAAATTGGCGTGAAAGTCGTGATGTCAGACTTGGCGTGAACTGATAGGGGAGAATTGGCGTGAAATGTCGCGATGTCGGAGTTGGCGTGAACTGAAAGGGGAGATTGGCGTGTAATCTCATGATGGCGTGTAATCTTATGTCGAACACTTGAGATATGGTTATCTATTCCCGTTGGCTTATCTTATTTTTGAAGAAAATAATAAATACATGGTCTCACTGATAAGGATTGAATTATGGAGATTGAAACCCATGTCACGTGTTTGGGAAGTTAGGCTTAAAACTAGATGTCATATTTTTAACGAAGTAGGCGGGAAGTATGAAAGTGGGTGGTAAAAAGAGAGTGCAGTTTTCAGATACGACAGTGTACCTGATTCCTCACGAGGACAGGAGAAACCATGAATTTCGCAACCTGCAATGTTTTAGAATGCAAATACGAAGACATATTAACTCCGATATTAGAGATGAAAATTGAACGCATCGCTAAGCCTTGTCATGGCTCGGGGTTTATAACGCCATGTTGACTTTCGACAACGTGGTGGGAGGGGAAATTATTTATGTTAGGCTTAAAGAAGCGTCATATCGTCTTTCGTCGACGTGTTTGAGGGTGTCATGGTAAATACCCGGGTTCAGAGCGTCATGGTAAATTTCCGCTACGCCGTTGATTGAGAAAATACACCAATCATATCTCGGGTGTTCGTCTCGCGATAAGATCCTATAAAAGACGCAGTAGTTTAAAAGATAAGTCATTTTACGGCTCTTCAAGCTTTTCACCCCGGCTTACGATATCCACGTGTCATCACTTAGAAATGGACTTAGTTAAATTGTAAGTATACTCCTAACAATATAGTTAACCCTTGCATGTCCATTTGTATCCAGTATTAGAGTATTCGGCTAATTTTTACTCCATCAGGGATGAATCAAAAGCGTTCTCCGAAACTGACAATACGCCGGACACACCTTCCTGTCCTATCTGCTGTAGTGAGGATGGTAGAGTGAATTCACCCATTACTTTAGAAGCCGCCGTTAGACGAAACAACTTAAGACGAATTGAAAATTTTGGTGCTATCGGATGGGATAAAGATTACGGAAAATCCGAAAGTACTACAGATCCCGAAACGGGGGATTTACTAATAAACCCCTCACCGAATGAAGTCTATAATGTAGACGATGGTGAAGGTTATATATGGCATTACGTTAATGGCCCTAATATAAACTTTGGTTTGAAACACTTAGCGATGTACAGATTACTAACTTCTACAGTACAATTACCCGCAGGGTCATTAATTGACATGTTTGCTAGACAGTTTCCGTGTATCATAAATAAGAAGACCCATCAATTCAAATTGGAAGAATTGGCAGGGGATACTATCCTCGTATTTCCCGTACACCTCAAACCACACAAAATGTACGGAATGCCAAACCCAAATATTTGTCATTTAGGGAGTTGTCATCCCCGCAATGAGGAGGAATGCAAATTTCGCACCTTTTATTACGGTGGATACGAATTTCATTGTCCATATCAGTACCTAAGAGTTCTGAACTTAGCTCTTCATATGTGTATGTTTATGGTATATAAAACTAACAAAACCGTAAGGAAAAATTATAGTGATGAAAACGACCTAGCTACGCATTATATATTCAAGGCCCTGCAGATTTGCAGGTTAGCCAAGTGTCTGTGTGATAACACTCACAGTTTAATGTTTTACGAAGTTCATTATCACATGAGATCCAATGACGCGAATAATTATTTCGCGAATAAGTATTTCGCAGACTTTCTTTAATTAATAAAACTTTTGTAAGTTCTACATTTTGTAGGCGAAGGATAATGTTAAATGCTAAACAATATTTGTAGAATCTCGAATAAAAATAAAATGTTTGAATGATATGGGCTTCTAATTATTTTACGAGGGTTTAATATAATTAATATTTTAAGCCCTGTTCAAATATTTCTTATTTCAGTTCAAAGTTTCACTATTTCCGTTCAAAGTTTCACTATTTCCGTTCAAAGTTTCGCTCTTTCTCTTCAAAGTTTCGCTCTTTCTGTTCAAAGTTTCGCTCTTTCTGTTCAAAGTTTCGCTCTTTCTGTTCAAAGTTTCACTCTTTCTGTTCAAAGTTTCACTCTTTCTGTTCAAAGTTTCACTCTTTCTCTTCAAAGTTTCGCTCTTTCTCTTCAAAGTTTCGCTCTTTCTGTTCAAAGTTTCACTCTTTCTGTTCAAAGTTTCACTCTTTATGTTCAAAGTATCACTCTTTCTGTTCAAAGTTTCATGCTGAAACGTTTCAAACTTTTCTTTTTTTTTTGTTGCAAGTTTATTTATTCTTTTTCTCAAGCTTTTCATGTTCCTGTGCTAATTTATATTATTTCGGCGATTTAATTACTTTTTATGAAATTCTACATCGCTTTACTAATTTCTATGGTTTTGAAATCGAATTTCAAAGTTCCATAACCAAAATTCCCATGTAATATAAATGTGATGAATACGGAAAACGAATTTTCAAGGTGAAAGATACAATTTAAATAATTTAATGTTTAGTTTTTTTTAGTTTCAATAATGTATAGTTTTTAAGTTTAAATAATTTTATGTTCAAGTAGAATGTATAGTTTTAAGTTTTGTTTTTACTCTTCCCGCAAATGAGTTTTAAGCCTCAAGTTTAAGGTTTCTCATTCTCAATAGATTTTTTTAAATACCAATTCTCTCTTTCACTTACTTCATACAACTTGGGCAACATTAATTCATTCTAGGAGGGAGGGCAGACTCCCAGCGCGAGGGCCGACCGCGCATGCGCGTGTGTAGGAAAATTTCCCGCGCACGTGTGTAGGAATAAATTCGCGCGCGATTTGAACAAGAAAAACACACACATTTAATTTAAAAAAACTTTATTGAAAATCTCTTGTACATAAATTCCGATATCATTTTATCATTGAAATTCTTATCTTTTACAAATTTTAAGCAAATATCATACATTTTAATACCTCTACATCTATACAGTGAAAAATAAATACAGTACCCGCCACATGTCCGACTGGTATTTCCTTGAAATTGTTTTGAATTAAAAGTTACGGTAACACTATTTCTTTCTACGAAATCGTTAAATTGAAACATGTCCGGAGGGTTCCCAAAACTATCAAAGAACTCGGTATTTTTGTTACTAGAAAAGTAGATAACAGTCCAATGTTCTCCGTTGGTATCCGACATTCCCGTATTCACGATATATAGGGAAGGGAAAGATTTCACAGTTTTAGGTAACATATCCGCGGCGAAAACACCGCGAAAAAGATCCTTGGTGAATTTATCCCTTTCCATAATTCTAGTTATTTGTATAGTGTCCATAATCTTCTAGTTGTAATCGTATATGACAGTTCTATTCTTATCAATCTCAACCAAATTCTGAAACTCAGAGTAATATAAAACTGTGATAGTCTGGGGCAAGTCTTTGGCGAATTTTAATTCCAAACGTAGATTACCATTCCTTATCAACTGAAATTGAGAGGTCGAACTATTAAGGTCGGGGCTTAAATCAAAAGCGAATATGCAATTCCCATTGGGGAACTCCTCTCGTGAAATAAAGTTCCCCTCGTCCAATAACCATTGAGAGGTTTGGGTAAAGAGATTGGTATAAGATCTCATATACTGACCACCTGAAAAGTTTGGGGTAAGGGGTTTATGCGGAACACTCGCTCCGTCGAGGTACAGCGCAATATGATTTAAATCAAAAGGTTGAAAATTGAAAGGAGACTTTCCGTAATCACCCAAATACGCATTTTGATCTACAAGAGCGAAAAGAACTCTTTTGGGTAGTTGACCCATGAATAAATTATCTCTAACGCATATTTTTGTACCACTGTTAATTGAGAAAGAGTTGCATTCCGTACGAATAATCGGGTATTTCATAGTTGCCAGTTCCAGACATTTAGCGTGGGCGATTAACACTTCCGATGGTAATTTTACTTTACGAACATACAAGGATGCTACCTCGTAAACCACTTTCCATTTAACTGCACCGGCTGCCTGCACGCAAAATTCGTTTGGACTTTTAACAAACCTGAATTTGAGATCCGTTAAATTTGGGAAGTATCGGGGTTGTTGACAAAGATCCAAGTGTACAGTTCCTACCATATCTATTGTCCCTTTTCTAGCGAAGGCCGCCCTTGTTTTAAACCCTTCGTTATCGTCCAACACGTCAAATTTCCCAGCCGTGTCTTTGTAAAACATGGAACTGGTAAGAAAACTGGTTTTGGCAGGTCCTCCGAACGTCACCGCCGTTTGAAACATGGCCTTGTAAGGGTAGTTTTGCGGTGATGGTGTAACGGATCTCTCTTGAGCCGAAAGGTGTACTTCACTGAAAAGACTATGCAGGAAGTTATTTACTGGTCCAACTTTGTCCGCAGCTGCTGGGATTGTTTTTCCATCTGACGGGTCGACAATCCTAACTTGAATATGTAGTAAAGTCTTGGACAAGTCCAAATACGCGTCGGAACTGCCAGCCACGGTAAACGTGATTGTCGAATTTTCGTTAATGTTAGAGATGGGACTGTATTCGACCCATTCTCCACTCAGAATGCTGGTATTGGTAAGGGGTACGTCGAAAAGTTCAACTTCGGAGCTGACCGACCCATGCGAATCGGGATGGATTCGCGTCATTATTATATTTTATGAAAAAATATCAGGTCGTTTAAAGGACGTTGCCTTCCTCTTTCTTGTCGAAACTGAACTGACGAGTGATCTAGACTTGCGTTTCCTTTTAATCCCATTTCCAGTCATTTTTCTTACTTCATCAGCCGCGCTTAAGGCGACGTCTTTAGCCGCGGCTTTACCGTGAGACTTGATCGATGTTTTAACGTTTATCCCGTTAGCCACGTCTGCCGCGACCTTCGCACCCGTGTTCAAAAACTTTTTTCCGAGGTATGAGGCACCCCTCTTGAGTAATGGCATAGCTCGACGGAAGGCGGAAAAGATAAAATTACCTAAACCATAGGCGTGTTGCACCGGATGTCCCCTGTACACTGCCAGCGAGTTACCAATCTGAGAATGAAAGTGCTTATGGTAATCAACTCCACTACCATGTCCGATCTGGTTTAAAAAGTGGTAATCGTAGTCCGATTGGTTGATGGACATATCTGATTTGGCGACTTTCCTCATCTAACACTTAAAGTGTAAATGATACGCGAGTCTGTTTTACCTTCTAATTTATAAGGGTGACCACATCCTACGAGGCCTAAAATGTAGCGTAACGTGGACTCGCCCTCTCGCGAAATCAATGGGGGTACCAAGTTCACTCATTATGTTAACTTCAATTGACTGGAAGGTATTGCAGGCGAGGGGGAGGTAGTGAGGTCTAGGAAAATCCCTGTCCACCGTTTCTCCATCATTACCCTGCACGCTAACGATTCTTAGTAGAGGTATGTGTACATCTCCCACGGGTCTACTTTCAACGACGTCGGTATAAACAAAGAGTGAATGAAGTCCAGCGTCAAGGTCGACGGGGTACGTGGCCATCGCGGACTTGGTAAAAGTCGTGGATTCTGTGGAATCTTTGGAGAATCCAAGAATAACAGCTAGCTCCCCCGGTATAGTTAACAAATATTCATCCTTGAGAGAAATTTGCACACGTCGTATACGCTTTATGTAGCTAAAGGAATACTTGACACGGGTGGAAGGTTCACGTGCAGTTTCGTTTGACACAGCATCCTCGACGTAATTAAGTTGCTCGATAAGGTCTTGGATATTCCCGTAATACCCTGCGGGCAGCTCTATAATTGTAGAATATACCACTTTACCATTACTCATGAGTATAAGAGGACATGTTCTACTCAAATTATCCCAAGTGTGTGGGTAACTGATTTCTGCTAAGCCTACTTCGTAAAATCCCTGTAATTTTACGGGTTCGGGGAGGTAGGTCCTGAATTTACTTCTCGTATTGTCGGGGAAATACCTCATCGACGAGTCTGAAGGTAAAGTGATGTAAAAACTCATACTATATCTATTTCCTGAATCCAACTATCAAAAGCCGGGGAGTATCCTTTCCAACGAACTAGCTTCTCGAGCGTTCCGTCGGATCTGCGACGTTTCCTCAATATCTTTTCTATTTTAAACACGCTGGAATTCAGGTCTTTACCCACTTTCTGTAATTGTTCCTTGTAAAAAATACCCGTGATTGGTTCCGAATTCAAATCCTGGATCTTATACACCGGCGGACTGCGAGGTAATCTCTCCACCACTTTGAAAAGTTCTTCCGACCACGTGGGTAGGTAACCCTTCTCAAAAACATTCTTATGTTTACTTATCCGAACTACGTCACCAATATCGAAAGGATACTTTAATGGATGAGAGAAGTCTAAATCACCGTAGAGGTTTCCCCATACACGTCTCGATGTTTCCGGTGTGACTTCAACCGGTTTACACTTTATGGATCGATGATAATTGTTATTATAAGCTCGAACCATTTCTTTAAGAACGTCAATGTACTTGTAGGTGTTGTTTTCCGTGAAATACCGATACATGCGACTTTTTAGAGTTCTGTTGAACCTTTCGACTATCGTAGCTTTCTGTTCAGAATCCGGGGCAAAGAACTCAATCCCCCTCCTCTTCAATTCCTTTTGCACATCTTTGCATATGAATTCATTACCGTGGTCACTTTGCACTCGCTTCGGCGATCGTCCCGACTCTAGAATGGCCCTAAAAGCTTTAAGGATGGTTGGTCCTTTCTTGTCCTTGGTTGCCACCACAAAGGCGTACTTGCTGAAAACGTCAATGCAGCATAGAAGGTATCTAAACCCTTTATTGTGGCGAGTTATACTCTTCAAATCGGCTAAATCAATCTGCCACTGTTCATCAATTCCATAAACTATTGTCCTATTCCTGGGAAAGTTTTTTCTAGCATTTCTGTGTAACGTATACGTGTCCTGAGTTTTCAGAAACGCTTCCACGTCTTTTACCGTAACCTTTAACCCATCCTTAGCGGCTCGGTATAACCCGAGAACACTCCCGTAGGAACCAGGGTCAGAAACCTTGGAATAAATTTCTTTAAGTCTATCCATTAAGAGTACAGTTTGTTACACTGTGATAATGCCAGAAGAGAAAATCGCTAACCTCTATAATTAGAAATATAGCAATTACTAAAACCACAGTTAAAATTTTAGGGGATTTAAAAAATGTGTCTACTAGGTTGGCTAACGCCACAAAAGTGCCCACTTGATTATCACAACCTTCCATATCAAGATACTTAAAATAAGTGAAACGTGGGATGTAAATGAAACGTATTTTATTGAAAAACAAATGCTACAAGTTTATCCAATTTCTGAAACCTTCACCAGTCTGGGATGGGAGATAATAATCCTCCTCCTTCTGCACTTTTTCTTTCTTCGCTTCACTTTCTTCAGGTGGGGGTAAATCTGTTTTTCTAATTTTAATTAATGTTCTTGGTACATTAGCCGTATACAAAAGTTGGTAAAACTGTGAGGCGCCAATGGCGGGCGACCGTTTTTTAGAACTCGTCGCAGTATATACTAATAAATCAATTATATTGGAACCGATGATTTTACGATTCTCGTATATTAATTCTCCGGTATGCGTCCATTTTATTTTTGATATACGGTCTATCCATTTGTACAAGTTCAAACAATCGGCTGCGCTATAGGGAGGAACCGAAGAGATGATTTCGGAACTCCAATTCTGGTTTTTCGCAGGTTTCACTTTCTTCCTTTTCGCTGTTTTATTAATTTCCCTCGAAAGTACGTGATTATATCTTAATAATTTATCAGTATCATTTAATTTAGTATCGTTAATGATAGATTTTAACTTATCATCCTTATCCAACTCCATTGAAGTGTCGACTTTTAAACCACTATTCGAATTTAACCTATTATACGTGTCCTCTGAAATTAATAACATTTTTCGTGCCATTTCTTTCTTTCTTCTTACTTTATAGCTCGACTTATAGCCGCGCCTGCTACTGAACTAATGATAGATAATAGCGGGGCAAGAATCAATGGGATGAACCCACCTTTTTGAATTAATAATTTCTTCTTTTTTGAATAAGGTATGTTAGATGTAACTCTTCTTATAACGTGTCGATGTTTCATCAACCGCTTCTTCTCATCCTCTGAAAGAGGGACATTGCCTTGTAGGATATTTATACAACACTCAATGATAGATTTTATAGCATCTTTATTTGAATATTTAATCGCCGCCCCTCTTTGGCAGGAATTACATTTAGAAATAAATTTTAATAAATTTAAATGTTCTCCGACTCGTTTTGACGGAGCCATGATGCTAGCCTCGCGGCTTTTACCAGGGTACAGTTGTTTTCGTCCCTATGGAATGTGCAAGAACTCGGGGTTTCGCCCTCGATAGTGGATAGTCTTGGGCAACCGTAGTCTTCGGCGTTAGTAACTTCCTCTCCCAGGAACCTGGACAGGATATCCGCCTTCTCTAACCCTTTCGTCACGAAAGACGATGCTAGGAGCTTGATGTAATCGGCGGCTTCTTTAAGAGCCACGTAGGGATAGTCACCCTCTTCGAATGACAGATCACAAATGTTTCGTGTTAACCACTTGCATTGTCTTTTATCCTTGTCAGAGAGATCAGCGAATTTGCATGGTGATTTAAAAATCCACACCTCGTACACCTCGGTCTCCTTCAAGAACATCGTGAGCTCCTTGATTATCCATTTTCCGTCTATCCGGAAGAAATTAGCCTCCAACACCGCTGTTACTTCGGGAAGAAGATCGCTGCTTGTTGACCTGGAAGTATACCAGTTCTTAGACGGTGTTTATCTAAGGTGTTAGCCTTAAGGTCTACAAAGAGATAGCCGTACGGTTCCAAAGTCGCCTGTCTAAACGCGTCTACCACGTATTTGTTATTACCCGGCGAAATTTGTCTAGCAAGGTGGGAGATGGCAGACTGATCACGGGGTGTTTTAAATATAACCAGGTAATGAGCGTTAAGGTTCAGGGTACGTATTTCCTTTCCGGGGTAGTATAGGTTTTGCATTAAAATTAGAACGGAAGTGTTTCTATGGTGGGATCCTCTAATGAAAAGATTTGTCACATCCTTATTATTCGCTATTTCACATAGTAGATCATCTAATATAACTAGGTTCCTCACACTAGAATCTAAGATGCTCACATCTAATAACCCCTCATGGAATTCTAAGTTTGGGGTATGGGATTGTATAACGCTATATAGTTTCGATTGATATTCCGTATAACACCAGATTATTCTTTCGGGAGTGGGTGAAATACATATATCCCCATGTTTAATTAATTCCCCTACAAAAACACTCTTCCCACATCCGGTGACCCCAGCTACGAGTCCGGTAAACGGGTGTTGCATACTTAAATCCATATCGACAAATGGTAGAGAATTTAACTTACTAACATAAATATATCTAAAGAGAACTTGAGAATTGTACTTACATTTTAAATTTCGGATCTGGATTGACTTCAAGGAAGGTTAAAGAGTTGTAGAATGTCTTATCCTCAAACTGACATCGTCTTTTATACTGTATTGTCACGTGACTTTCCTCTAGGGTATGATTGCATTCTAATCACGCCAACATGATGTTCTTTAAGATGACTTATCACGATGTTCTATCATGTAGAGTCAACAAGACGTTAAAAACCCCGAGCCATGACATGGCTTAGCAATGTGTTCAATTTTCAACTTCAATATCGGAGTTAATATGTCCTCGTATTTACACTTTATTTGCATTCTAAAACATTGTAGGTTGCGAAATTCATGGTTTCTCCTGTCCTCGTGAGGAATCAGGTACACTGTCGTATCTGAAAACTGCACTCTCTTTTTACCGCCCACTTTCATACTTCCCGCCTACTTCGTTAAAAATATGACATCTAGTTTTAAGCCTAACTTCCCAAACACGTGACATGGGTTTCAATCTCCATAATTCAATCCTTATCAGTGAGACCATGTATTTATTATTTTCTTCAAAAATAAGATAAGCCAACGGGAATAGATAACCATATCTCAAGTGTTCGACATAAGATTACACGCCATCATGAGATTACACGCCAATCTCCCCTTTCAGTTCACGCCAACTCCGACATCGCGACATTTCACGCCAATTCTCCCCTATCAGTTCACGCCAAGTCTGACATCACGACTTTCACGCCAATTTCCCCCGCCAGCCCACGCCACTGTTTGGGGACCGCCATAATGTTACTACTCGCGTCAAAGTTCATGACCTCCTACCCGGAACAGAATAGGGGGTATGAATTAAGAGGCGGGTCATAGTGACAATGGTAATAGGGAACTACGTATTTTTCTCCGTCCCCGTAAGCAACGTCATAAAAACGTTCTTTGAGTGAGCCAATAAGATAATTTAAAATATTCGTTTCGTGTTGAAGGGTGGGGCTCTATAGTGGGCTATGATTCGGAACAAAAGTCCATTACCTTATTCCATATGGAATTAAGTAATGGACTTTTGGTCGGACTGAAATAAACGCTAACCTTTCTCTGTTCTTGCTTCTAAAAATTGCATGCATCCCTCAATAGATGAAATGACACGAAGCTAGAAAATATTCATGAGATGCGAGCTTACTAAAAAAATGATCTTTTAAATAGCGTGATGTACGAGTTCATAAATTCTGATTGCTATTTCTCCCTCCGCTTTACGTGTAACTTAACCTCAACAATTCGAGTTTCAGTTTGGCATTGGAATTTTGCACAGTTGATCGTAACAGTATCTAGCGCCGTTATTGTCAAAAACTAGAAAAAATGATGACTTCATACCGAACTGTTCTATAAAATTATTGGTTCGATTTGTATCTGGTGATGAATTACGCGTAAATAGATCGAATAGACCTAATTATTCTCTCGCAGGCGTGACTCGAGAGCGTAATGTTAGCCCCTCGGGTTTTTCATGCTACCTCGTTTTTGGTGACCAACCCAGCGCTAATATAAAAATTTGCCGTTTGAACTTAATTCACTTCGTGAAACATGAAAGAAACCGTGTATAATATTACTGTAGCATGGCCGGAAGGAAAGGTAAGTTACACATAGCCGAAATTGTAAATACTACAAAATTTTTGATTTAATCAGGGTTTTCTATCTAGTTTACAAATTACTTAACAAAAACTTTTAAGATAGCAGAAATACCGATTATTGTGTTAAACTTTCAGAAACAGTTACAAAACAAATATCAAACAAGTCCTGTAAAATGTGTGAATAAGCACGCTGTTTTGGAAATGTAACTGATGCATGCACTCTTTGTCTTCAATTGATGTATTTGATATTATAAGTTCTAAGGGATGAGGGCATATCTCCGTAACCAAGTGCTGTACATCCCATCTTCTTCGATAATTTCCACTCAGTTGGGCCGAATGAATTAGCACGCTCCATAATTATTGATTTACTCTTCAAAACACCCTGTATAAAAATACCATTAGAAATTAACCACAAATTAAGAATCCGGATTTAAGTAAACGAAAACTTAAAAAGGATAAAAACCGGAGCTGTGCTAACTAGCTGACAACTAATTGTATTAGAATTAGCAATTAGATAAATATTTATAAGCTAATTAATTAGCCAATAAGAAATTAGATAAATATTTATGAAATACATAATTAACGAATTAGCAATTAATTAATTACCCAATTAGCAATTAGACATATAAACTAATTAAATTCAATTAGAAATCAGGCATTTATTTATCAAACTAGTTAATTAGATTTACTAATTTCTAATTAATTAAACCATAAATAAACATTAAAGTATAAAAGTGCCCATGCACTTTGGTAATGCAAAGTTTAATGTTTTAATGCCCTCGAAAAACGATTGCGGAAGCTGGGAATTATTCTCGAAAAATGAGACAAGCCTCGAGCCTTACGTTATGATAAAATTTGTCTCATTTCTTCATTTTCTTGCCACAGTTCCTATAAAGGACTCCTGAGTAGTAAATTTATTGGCATTGTTATTAATTCAAGAAGGAAAAATAGTCGAAATTTCGAAATAAGGCAGTTACGATATACGATTTACGAAATTTTCTTAGACTTGACTGTGGGGGAATTTTCTTCACGAAGAGAGAATGCTAGCACTAGAATTCTCTCTGGTTTTGAGTAGCTGAAAAATTCGGAGTAGCACGAAAGTTTCCTCATCGATATTTTTAGGCCTTTTTCATATTCAAATAGAAGAATCATGAATAAATTCCTCGAGTTTTAGTTTTTACTACAAATTGGCATAAAATATTAACTGAAAATCCAATTGGCTAATCAGTCAATCCTAAATCTAATTAAATTTTAAATAGATAAATGCCTTTCCGAAGCATAACAATTAATTAGAATTGCTTTTCAATTAGCACTAAAGTAATAAAAATTCAATTACCATTTTCAATTAGTAAATGATGCTAATTAATTAGAATTTTAATTCGCTGACTAATTAAATAGCAGAGCTCTGATAAAAACCATCCTTATACATTAACGCCTTTATGAAATTTACCTGAAAATAATAAACTTCAATGGTATGGCTGTAATTGGGATTCGCTTCAGTTTTGGAATAAAATCGCCGACATCAAGAATCAAAGCTTTTGGTTCTAACAGATCCTGGTTGCTAAAGACTTTAGTTGTAGAGTTGTTGCACTTGAGTAAAAGCCAAAGTATATAGATATAAAAACATACGGTTTTATGCAATACACTTTTGGTAAAAGTTGTATTTTGAGATTGAACGCGTTTTCCAGAAACCTTGGGATTATCCTTACGATTCCGCAGTTCGAGTTTGGCATTTCATTTTTGAACACACAAATCGTCTCAGGTACAGTAGGCCGTCAGAAAAAATGGAGGAGTAGTACCACTCTTAGCTATTGACTCAACCAAAGCCGCATTCTTTACTGTTCCTCTTGAGCGCCAGAGGAAAACGCGAGGGAAAAAGACATCCAACGATTACTGCTAGAGCGAATTTTCACGGAAGTGGGAAAATGTTTCATCAGTTAATCCTTGGGATCTTTAACCTTTTTGATTACAACTTTGTGGCGCCGCCAAAATAGGTTATTGTTTAACCATCTCTTTCGCCAGAGGAGCCTGTCTTTTTTATGTTTGCATAATTCTTTCAAAAATGCCTAGTCCTACCAGGGATTCTGTAAATACCGCTCTTATTTGCAGTGTTATTCTAGGATTATTTTTAGATCTGTCATACCTTATAGTTGTGTAAATTATTGTACTGCGCGTGTGAGAGTAGCTCGATATTAGCATTGCCTTAAGTATTTTCAACGCGATCGCGATGTGGTCAAAAGTACTTTTCCCGCGATCGCGACCATATGGCTCGGGGCTACTCCTTCTTCATACGCTCTTGTTATCACAAGGAAAGCTCATTCTTAATGTGTTTAAAATTAAAGGTTCACCCCTATTATGGACGTGGAAGGATTGCTTAGAAATGTAAGTAAGATATTCACAATGAGCGAAAAAATATAGAACAAAGTTTGTAACAAAGATGTTTCTGTTTCGATGAGTTTGACCACGTTTTGAGGGAATTCTACAGTTGCACTGTAGAGAGGGTGTTAGCTTATTTTTTGTCTTCTCTACCCAAAGAAGCGTGCTTTTGGGAAATTATGATTACAGAAATTTTGAACCAAGAATTTTACCATGTCGACCGTTTCTCGGTTTTTTGTACCAGAAAAACCCCTAAACCTCAGGTTTCAGTAACAGAAGAACCCCTAAACCTCAGGTTTCTGTACCAGAAGAACCCCTAAACCTCAGGTTTCTGTACCAGAAGAACCCCTAAACCTCAGGTTTCTGTACCAGAAGAACCCCTAAACCATAGGTTTTAGTGTTAGAAGAAACCCTAAACCTCAGGGTTCTGTACTAGGAGTACCTATTTGGTTCGGTTATCAATTGTAGCAGGTTAAGGGAAATTTTTTCAGTTCCAGGATAAAGTTTTGCTAGAGTGTTTAAGGTTATAGGTATGTCCCGCGAGGACTATTTGTCACTATCAGTCGAGGCCGCAGGAGATTTTAGTTGGGGCAAGCAGCGTCTGGGATAATTTACCCGTGTGGCCTGGGAATCTAAATAAGCGCCTTTTCTTGATTCGTAAGACGTATAAATAAGTGAAAAAACGTTGGTGGGAAGTAAGGTGCTTATCAAAGCGTCGCGAATGCTTCTAAGGATACAAGTGTTCTGCCCATTTCTATAAAAATTGCACTTTATGGAATTCCATTTGAGCCTAAAAGCTTCCCACCAAGTTTAGTGAATTCAACGTGACTCTAAATTGAGTTGGAAAAAGCAACGTCGACTGCGAAAACGATCTATAGCCCTCCTGAGAAACCTGTATTTTAGGTCTATATTTTAATTTTTTGCCGTCATCCGTTGGCATTTTTGGGGGTTGTCCACAAAAGGTGTTGGTCTGATTTCGAGCACACTGTATATGTGTAATATTTGCTTTAGCCTTCTTGTTCAATTGCTCAATTTCAGAACGATTCTATGGATATGGATCCACAATCTTGCATAAGGGAAACAGATTATGGATATGCTCAGAAGGCTGAGATGAGATTTTTTTAAAATCTGCACTGTTCCTTTCATGTATACATCTCAAATAATGATATCTGCAAAAAATCTGACATTCATCTCTGCTCCAATGGGAGCCTTCGACGATATAAAATCTATTTCGAATGGCGTAAGGTAAAGTTCTTTCATTGCTTTTACTTCTTTTCCGATATAATTAAGGCAAATTGGGTCAGCTTTATTCAAACAAAAGTCCCAATATACTCGAGGATTTTCAAAAAGTAATATTTGGAAATGTGAAAGGTAAATATGCAAGATAGCCAAATCTTGGGCTGTAATACTAATTTCATATTTCTCACGTGAGTCCACATAGCGTTGAGCCCCGTCAAATATGATTAAAAACCCTGACTCGCTTATCAAATATATATTTTTGCAAATAAAATAATATTTCTGAAACCAAAAAATGAATATTCTCAAGCTTTTATATTTTAAAGCCAACCGACATTACAAGTTTTATTTTAGGAAAATACCCACTATCGAGCGGCAGGGTAATAGAATTATCTTTTAAGTCCCTCCAAACCACTATGTTACAAAAGACCGATATTATGGCAAAAATCCCACAAGACTCATAGTGACAATATTTATAAACGACTGACTTCCATTGAGTTTAAGGCTCTTACCCAACTAAATATTTTTTGGGCGCGCCATCTGGTAGCCAAGTTAGCCTCCTAGTAGATTTAAGTGTGTTTTGACGTTTGTAATGTCTTAAGAGCTTCATTATTATGGTAGGTTAAAATTTTTATTAGTAAATATCAATTAACGTTGGAGATGCAGAGAAAAAACTATCGAAAATTGCTCAAATTGAGTCATTTTTGATCACTGACTACTCTTAAACTCGCAAGTGAATTGCGACGCGCTTTTCTTTAAAATGTAGTGCAAATTTCATACTATTGAAGTACCTAGAAGGATATTTGCGGTTTTGTCTGGTCTTTTAACAGTTTGTGTTCCGAAGTCTAAAAAAAGGAGGAACGACGTATGCAAAAAGTTGAACGGCGCACTTACAAATCATACAGCACCTTTATGCAAGCTATAAGTGAAACATTAAAATTCAAGATGAAACAGAATATGTTTATTAAATTTAGAGTACATGTTGGTATGATAAGTCTACATTCCCGAATCCAGCAATCCTACAGAAATTGTTAACTTGGAAGAACATAAAATAGAAGATACATGCTTTCTGCCGAATTTCGATTGTGAAAAACGGATATGAATTGACTGCTTACGAATAAACTGTTATAGTCTTATCACACCAATATGTACTGCAAGCTTAATAAACATTTTTTTTCATCTTGAATTATAGTGTTGCCTTTTTGTTGGCATAAAGGTGCTGCATATTTTGTAAGTGCGTCGCTTAACGTTTTGCATATTTCGTTCCACTTTTTTTTAGACTTTGGAACACTTAACTGTCAAAAGACCAGCCAAAACCGCAAATATCCTTCTGGCTATTTTTATAGTATGATAAATTCACAATATTTTAAAGAAAAGCTTGTCGCAATTCACTTGCGCGTTTAATTGTAATCTGTGATAAAAAATGACTCAATTTGAGTAATTTTAGACAGTTTTTTCTCTGCATCTCCAACGTTAATCGATATTTACTAATGAAATTTTTAACCTACCATAAGAATGAAGCTCTTAAGATATTACAAACGTGAGAACACACTTATACCTACTAGGAGACCAACTTGGCTACCAGATGGCGCACCCGAAAAATAATTAGTTAGATGGGATCCTTGAACTCAGTGGAAGTTCAGCATGTATAAATATAGTCACTATGAGCGTTGTGGAATTTTTGCCAAAATATCGGTCTTTTGTAACTAAGTGCAAACCCTGTAAGCCTTTTCGCCTTCATGCAGGCCTTTCATTAAAGGGACTGTAAAAAGTTAAACGGACCGTTGATTTTTTTAAGAAAATCACCCGACGCCCCCTTCCTCCAATCATTGACGTCAGCAGCTCATGTAAAACGCGTCAATGACGAATTATTTTTGAGTTTGTAAAGCGGTTCCTTACATCCGGTTAATCTTTCTTGTGATTGATTGTGATCCGCCAAGGTCCTTCGATTCCCCAGTTGCCACTCCCGAGAGTCCGAGACCCCGCTGCATTTCATAGAACCTACGACCGTAGCAATAGCCAGGCGCTGTGATTGGCCTAGTTTTATAACCTGCCAGAAAAGGGTGAATAACACAAAAAGAAGTAATAACACTATTATCCCGGAAAAAAGAAAGACTTTCGCTTTGATTTCCACCAGAGGGCTGTGAAGTCAATAAAACGTTTTCCAAAAAAAAAAAATTAAAAAAATTAAACACCCCGCCGACTTCTTCAGAGACCCTTTAAATTTTACCGGAAAACTGGTTAAGTTACAGGCGGCCTTCATCGCGCAAACCGTTGACAAAAGCAAGAGTGACGTGATTGATATTAGAGGACGACAAATTTAAAATTATATTTGCAAATCACCGTTATCCCCTTTTGTTTTTAAGCGTGTATTTTTACTCCATGCCTTTTTTAGATATGGATCGGGTTGGTTTGTGTCATTAGCGTACTGGTGGCAATTGACATACTGCACATGATGGTGGTGGGAACTCGACAATCAATCATTTCCGTTGTCTCACAAAAATGCATACAATACTTTGGAGCCATTTTGGGAAAAGGTAATGGAAGATCCGCATTTGTTAATCACTTCAAACTTTCAAAAGATTCGTTCATCACGAAATCGAGTCAAATACTCCGTTGTCTTACGCGTGGCTCATGTTATTGTCTCGATAGTACAATAAGGTTCAAACAATTTTAAGGCTAATTTTCATTGAGCTGTCAAGAACAGAGTCCTCGATGCCATTTTCTTTTGTCTCTCCGATATCAATATCTTTCCACATGTTCGCCGCTTAATCATTTTCATCCAATAGGGAAATATTATTCCAGACCAGAATCGAATGTCACAGATGAACCATCTGTTAAAAATTGCTGTCCAAGGAGAAAGTTATTTATGAGATAGAAATTTATATTAAGCGGCTGGTTTTAAATAGCACAAAAGAGGTGAAAATCTGTGTGCCGCTCCTTTTTTTAAGTAACATTGTTACCTCTCCAAGTGACGATGACGTCACGGTTAGGTATTATACCGTGTGTGTTGCTGTCACCGCGTTCGCAATTGGCAAATGGGTGCAGAAGTGTTGTTGGTGAAAAAACTAAGATATCTTAGTTAATGTTAGTATTTAATGTTTCAAATATTTAATGTTTCAAATATTTAATGTTTTATTGTTTAATAATAATGTCTTCAAAAGAGAAAATTTGAATATCAGTCACTTCAGGCATTTCATTTATAAACTTATCTCTTACTTTTTGCATCTTTGTCTCTTAGGAATAAAGTCTCTTAAAACGATTAAACTAGAAAATAAGCCGATTAGGCTTCACACATGAAGTACGTAGCATGTGCCTGGGCGAGCTATACGATATTTTTTAAGCTCCAAGGAAAGACCTTCCCCTTACGCGGAGGTAAATAATTCGGTAACACTGCTCCTTCCGCCCTTAGAACCGATTTACCAGGTACATCAATTCGGGAACTACTATAAAGACTAAGCAGGGTGTCTAAAATGTTAATTGGATAAAACTATTCCCAATACCAAAGATTATTTCGGAGTAAGGCAAGAAGATCTTATCAATCTGGGTAGCTTTTGTTTGGATTTTATAAGACGCCGTGAGTCTGTTTTTTACGAGACATTGCGACTCGGCATGGGCCGCTCGGGCTCAACCAAGGCTTAGTTTTGTTTTCAAGTCTAATATTATTCGCAGAGCTTTTTTCTGTTGAAATAAAAAATCTTATAGTATTAAGTTGAAGACCTATTAAAAGACTCGAAAATTTTCTAAACTTGGCTTTGAAACGTTGAATATTTTATAACGACTACCCAAGTAAACTAACGACACAGCAAATTTGCCTACCGATCTTCGCGGTTAGGTTAACGGTGAGGTCGATTCGTGGTCCGATGCAAGAAATTAGTACTGCAGCCGGCGCAGACTGGTTTAGTATTAAAAGGTTGTCTACTGTTAGAGGCTTATGATTGGTTAAAAGATTATTTGTTCATGTACTTCGTTTTCACTTTGGGAATGTCATAAAATCCATGGAAAGTTGAACTTACGTACTTTATGTGTGAAGTATAACCCGCTTTTGTTAGAATTAAGGTAAATTAATGACGATTAAAATAATTAATATCAATTATATTTATTTAATCAGTTAATTATTTGAGAAAAATCTTAATTGCGTCTCGACTCAGAGAGGTTTTTTTTGGTTTCCCAACTTTATTTAAACGTTGTGTAATGATTTTGATACATACTACCACGCGGATATGGGCAAATTATAATAAAACGCGCCATTTACAACTTTAGGGCGTACATCACGTCATGATGCTAACCTAAGTGACTTAAAATTTATATATGGTATTTGAACACACTTTCATAGAACCCAAATGTTACAACTAAACTTAACATCTTAAAATTAATTCGAAGACTCTTACAATGTATTTAAACTTAAAAGAAATTTCTCCGCAAGCTTTGACATCTATTTGCTCTTTTAACTCAGAAGTGCCTATTTCGAGTGAAAATATTTTGCAAAAAAAGATATCCTGTTCGAAGAAAACCATTAGCTGCTGACCCATTTCTGTGACCCCCCTTTGGCCTATCGCGACTGTTCGCCAACTGTTCTGTTTCGTGATGAAAGAGAGTTTTGTTTGAAATAAGAATCGAAGGTGAAAGTATGCGCACTTTTTCCGAAAATAAACCTTAACTTTTCAAACCAAAATTGGGACTTAATTTTTTCCTATTCTTTCGGTAAAATACCGGAGAAGTAATAACTAATGTTACAACATTAATTGTTGCCGAAACCCGGGACTCTTAGATAGACATCGAATAAGGGTCCTAAAAGTTGCAAATTTTTATCCGATTTTATCGAATAAGAAGAAGAAGAGAAGTTGAATATGGCGAACTACCAAGACTCGGCCGAGGTGGTAGCCGCAAAGTTAGAAGTGAGTTCCTGTTCGTGCTCAACTGACGAAGTTATACAAGAAGACTGACGAACAATTGCAAGCAGATCCGAGGAATATCGTTAAATTGGAAGCGTTCCTCACAATGTTAACACAGAAGAGATCAGCGCTTGAGAAGTTTGATAATTATATCAGGGACGAGCTGACTTCAAATCCAGCATCCAGAGAAGAATACGACGAGAAAGAAGGAGATGCTATCGCGGACTATGCGGACGAAGTTGAATTTCGAGATAACGGTTTTTAACAAAGAAGACCGCGAGGATAAGGTTCCAAAATCGTCGAGTTCAACAACCAGCACGGCGACGAACATTCCAAGTGAAATTATATCAACGCCTACAAACAATTCTATAGTTACTGTGAACTATACCTCCGAGTAAGGAAATCATCCGGCGAGCGCCGAACCACGTGGAAATCATGAAGAGACATCCACGATCGAACAACTACAAGGTTTAAAAATGCGCAGCATGCTCAATATTCGCCTAAATTAGAAATACCAAAATATGACGGGGATATGTATAAATGGACCAGTCTTTAGTCTCAGTTCGAAATTGTCGTTCGCAATAGTAACTGGAGTAACGTTAAAAAATTTAATTACTTGCGAAGTTACTTAGAAGGTAACGCGGCTGAAGCTAATTATGAGGAAACAGTAAGGTTATTAAAGAGGTAATAATAATAATAATAATAATAATAATAATAATAATGTTTATTTCCCAATATATAAATTGGAGGCCAACAAGAAAAGGACTAACTCCCAGTACAAAGCTTGTTGACCCAGACAAATAAAAGAAAAAAAATACATTAATTAAATTAAAACAAAGAAAATTATAAAAACCAATAGTCCTATTAAACCATAGTTATATAGATAAAATCGAAGAGGCATTAAAAATAATTATAATATGCAATCGTCATTTAAAAATTTTTGATACAATTTAAATTTAAAACAGGTTAGCGATTTGGTTACTCGGAGGTTTTGGTTATAGCGCACGTAATCACACTTAAGAACCTGATGGGCTTTTATTTTGACACAGTGTGTAGAAGATGTTTCGTTCTTTATTTATAAATATAACTTATCAGAACACCCTCTAGGTGGAGGTAACTTCTAGCTGATATTAGTTTTCCCAATTTTTAAATTAGGAAAATTTTAATTAAGCTTTGCTACATTTCAAAATATTAAATAAACATTCGAATAAAGGAGTTTATGTTTTTCAGTAGATGCAAGTGTCACGGTGAGAGAAAATCAGACACTCGTTTTAGTCTTTGGGCGTTACGCGTTCATTAGATAACATGTTTGGACTAACAAACCAACTATTATATTAAGGCTCGTTTACACAAGCGCGAGAATATGAAGCTTAAAGATGAGATATGAAGCTGACCCGTGTTTCTGTTTCTCGCGTGACCGTTCACAAGCCCGCGAGAATATAACTTGAACGAGCCTTTGCCTAGAGATGAAGCTGATTTTCCGAATAAGCTCGCGATCTGCCAAGGTAGATTTTCTCGCACGAGTTCAGCTTAATCGAAGTGTCATGTGACTTTGGCTATCCCATGACCAGCATTTGTTTAGTCGGCGCATGGTCGGTGGTTAATTTTTCTTCGTTTGCTAGTCATTCACGATTGATTTTGAGAGTGAGATTTGACAGAAAAGAACATGGAAAAATTTTAAAAGCCAACAATAGAAAAAAAAGGACACGGAAAGAAAGGAACATTTAATAAATATAATTCGCGATTATTCGGAGATTTGGGACAAGTCCATCATTAATTATCGAGATAGGGACTTGCAAAACTTAACAAGTTGGGAAAACCAAAATATTACCTCTCCGAGTGGAGATGACTATCACTACCCCTTAAACAACCTAAATATATGCATCTATTGAATTTTAAAATAGTCAATTGTTCAAGCCTTTTCAATATCTCTCACTTGCTGTGGAAACTCTACCCCCCCCCTATATTATAAAACTTATCGACTTGACTTCATACATGTATATTATCATCATTACTTGTCTTAAATTACCTTCGACGGCTGAGCGAGGTTCATCTTACATAATATAGGGACGATGTCATATATTTTAACGTTCACTTTTTTTACTTTTCATTTAATTCAAGACCATAACATTCTGAAAGTACATTAGGCTCAGAAGACGGTATTTATAATATTACATTAGGCTCAGAAGACTGTATTTAAAACACTTCAACAATACTTCAATATATACAAAGCAATAAATAACATAATACATTAAACTGTACAGTAAAAGTTAAATATAACCTAATTAAAACCATAAAACCCACAATACATATGGGAACAAAAGGTTCTTGAAAAACCATTAACAGAGCAGTATTTATAATACTTCAACGTTTCTATCTATATACAACATTGAATAGTTATTTAACATTATATATTGGAACCTTCAGTATAATTTTGGAACCTTCAGTATAATTTAACATTATATATTGGAACCTTCAGTATATTTTAACATTATATATTGGAACCTTCAGTATATTTTAACATTATATATTGGAACCTTCAGTATAATTTAACATTATATATTGGAACCTTCAGTATAATTTAACATTATATATTGGAACCTTCAGTATAATTTAACATTATATATTGGAACCTTCAGTATAATTTAACATTATATATTGGAACCTTCAGTATAATTTAACATTATATATTGGAACCTTCAGTATAATTTAACATTATATATTGGAACCTTCAGTATAATTTAACATTATATATTGGAACCTTCAGTATAATTTAACATTATATATTGGAACCTTCAGTATAATTTAACATTATATATTGGAACCTTCAGTATAATTTAACATTATATATTGGAACCTTCAGTATAATTTAACATTATATATTGGAACCTTCAGTATAATTTAACATTATATATTGGAACCTTCAGTATAATTTAACATTATATATTGGAACCTTCAGTATAATTTAACATTATATATTGGAACCTTCAGTATAATTTAACATTATATATTGGAACCTTCAGTATAATTTAACATTATATATTGGAACCTTCAGTATAATTTAACATTATATATTGGAACCTTCAGTATAATTTAACATTATATATTGGAACCTTCAGTATAATTTAACATTATATATTGGAACCTTCAGTATAATTTAACATTATATATTGGAACCTTCAGTATAATTTAACATTATATATTGGAACCTTCAGTATAATTTAACATTATATATTGGAACCTTCAGTATAATTTTTAACATTATATATTGGAACCTTCAGTATAATTTAACATTATATATTGGAACCTTCAGTATAATTTAACATTATATATTGGAACCTTCAGTATAATTTAACATTATATATTGGAACCTTCAGTATAATTTAACATTATATATTGGAACCTTCAGTATAATTTAACATTATATATTGGAACCTTCAGTATAATTTAACATTATATATTGGAACCTTCAGTATAATTTAACATTATATATTGGAACCTTCAGTATAATTTAACATTATATATTGGAACCTTCAGTATAATTTAACATTATATATTGGAACCTTCAGTATAATTTAACATTATATATTGGAACCTTCAGTATAATTTAACATTATATATTGGAACCTTCAGTATAATTTAACATTATATATTGGAACCTTCAGTATAATTTAACATTATATATTGGAACCTTCAGTATAATTTAACATTATATATTGGAACCTTCAGTATAATTTAACATTATATATTGGAACCTTCAGTATAATTTAACATTATATATTGGAACCTTCAGTATAATTTAACATTATATATTGGAACCTTCAGTATAATTTAACATTATATATTGGAACCTTCAGTATAATTTAACATTATATATTGGAACCTTCAGTATAATTTAACATTATATATTGGAACCTTCAGTATAATTTAACATTATATATTGGAACCTTCAGTATAATTTAACATTATATATTGGAACCTTCAGTATAATTTAACATTATATATTGGAACCTTCAGTATAATTTAACATTATATATTGGAACCTTCAGTATAATTTAACATTATATATTGGAACCTTCAGTATAATTTAACATTATATATTGGAACCTTCAGTATAATTTAACATTATATATTGGAACCTTCAGTATAATTTAACATTATATATTGGAACCTTCAGTATAATTTAACATTATATATTGGAACCTTCAGTATAATTTAACATTATATATTGGAACCTTCAGTATAATTTAACATTATATATTGGAACCTTCAGTATAATTTAACATTATATATTGGAACCTTCAGTATAATTTAACATTATATATTGGAACCTTCAGTATAATTTAACATTATATATTGGAACCTTCAGTATAATTTAACATTATATATTGGAACCTTCAGTATAATTTAACATTATATATTGGAACCTTCAGTATAATTTAACATTATATATTGGAACCTTCAGTATAATTTAACATTATATATTGGAACCTTCAGTATAATTTAACATTATATATTGGAACCTTCAGTATAATTTAACATTATATATTGGAACCTTCAGTATAATTTAACATTATATATTGGAACCTTCAGTATAATTTAACATTATATATTGGAACCTTCAGTATAATTTAACATTATATATTGGAACCTTCAGTATAATTTAACATTATATATTGGAACCTTCAGTATAATTTAACATTATATATTGGAACCTTCAGTATAATTTAACATTATATATTGGAACCTTCAGTATAATTTAACATTATATATTGGAACCTTCAGTATAATTTAACATTATATATTGGAACCTTCAGTATAATTTAACATTATATATTGGAACCTTCAGTATAATTTAACATTATATATTGGAACCTTCAGTATAATTTAACATTATATATTGGAACCTTCAGTATAATTTAACATTATATATTGGAACCTTCAGTATAATTTAACATTATATATTGGAACCTTCAGTATAATTTAACATTATATATTGGAACCTTCAGTATAATTTAACATTATATATTGGAACCTTCAGTATAATTTAACATTATATATTGGAACCTTCAGTATAATTTAACATTATATATTGGAACCTTCAGTATAATTTAACATTATATATTGGAACCTTCAGTATAATTTAACATTATATATTGGAACCTTCAGTATAATTTAACATTATATATTGGAACCTTCAGTATAATTTAACATTATATATTGGAACCTTCAGTATAATTTAACATTATATATTGGAACCTTCAGTATAATTTAACATTATATATTGGAACCTTCAGTATAATTTAACATTATATATTGGAACCTTCAGTATAATTTAACATTATATATTGGAACCTTCAGTATAATTTAACATTATATATTGGAACCTTCAGTATAATTTAACATTATATATTGGAACCTTCAGTATAATTTAACATTATATATTGGAACCTTCAGTATAATTTAACATTATATATTGGAACCTTCAGTATAATTTAACATTATATATTGGAACCTTCAGTATAATTTAACATTATATATTGGAACCTTCAGTATAATTTAACATTATATATTGGAACCTTCAGTATAATTTAACATTATATATTGGAACCTTCAGTATAATTTAACATTATATATTGGAACCTTCAGTATAATTTAACATTATATATTGGAACCTTCAGTATAATTTAACATTATATATTGGAACCTTCAGTATAATTTAACATTATATATTGGAACCTTCAGTATAATTTAACATTATATATTGGAACCTTCAGTATAATTTAACATTATATATTGGAACCTTCAGTATAATTTAACATTATATATTGGAAACTTCAGTATAATTTAACATTATATATTGGAACCTTCAGTATAATTTAACATTATATATTGGAACCTTCAGTATAATTTAACATTATATATTGGAACCTTCAGTATAATTTAACATTATATATTGGAACCTTCAGTATAATTTAACATTATATATTGGAACCTTCAGTATAATTTAACATTATATATTGGAACCTTCAGTATAATTTAACATTATATATTGGAACCTTCAGTATAATTTAACATTATATATTGGAACCTTCAGTATAATTTAACATTATATATTGGAACCTTCAGTATAATTTAACATTATATATTGGAACCTTCAGTATAATTTAACATTATATATTGGAACCTTCAGTATAATTTAACATTATATATTGGAACCTTCAGTATAATTTAACATTATATATTGGAACCTTCAGTATAATTTAACATTATATATTGGAACCTTCAGTATAATTTAACATTATATATTGGAACCTTCAGTATAATTTAACATTATATATTGGAACCTTCAGTATAATTTAACATTATATATTGGAACCTTCAGTATAATTTAACATTATATATTGGAACCTTCAGTATAATTTAACATTATATATTGGAACCTTCAGTATAATTTAACATTATATATTGGAACCTTCAGTATAATTTAACATTATATATTGGAACCTTCAGTATAATTTAACATTATATATTGGAACCTTCAGTATAATTTAACATTATATATTGGAACCTTCAGTATAATTTAACATTATATATTGGAACCTTCAGTATAATTTAACATTATATATTGGAACCTTCAGTATAATTTAACATTATATATTGGAAACTTCAGTATAATTTAACATTATATATTGGAAACTTCAGTATAATTTAACATTATATATTGGAACCTTCAGTATAATTTAACATTATATATTGGAACCTTCAGTATAATTTAACATTATATATTGGAACCTTCAGTATAATTTAACATTATATATTGGAACCTTCAGTATAATTTAACATTATATATTGGAACCTTCAGTATAATTTAACATTATATATTGGAACCTTCAGTATAATTTAACATTATATATTGGAACCTTCAGTATAATTTAACATTATATATTGGAACCTTCAGTATAATTTAACATTATATATTGGAACCTTCAGTATAATTTAACATTATATATTGGAACCTTCAGTATAATTTAACATTATATATTGGAACCTTCAGTATAATTTAACATTATATATTGGAACCTTCAGTATAATTTAACATTATATATTGGAACCTTCAGTATAATTTAACATTATATATTGGAACCTTCAGTATAATTTAACATTAAGCAAATTCGAACCATAAAAACCCACAGCGCATATGGGAAAAAAGGTTCTGGGAAAACCCATTTGGGAAAAAACCATAATCACAGTTGAATTATTAATATTAAAACACTTATTTTTAAATTATTAGTTGATTTTTCACTCGGACGTCTGAGCTATCCACGAATAAATTTATTAATAGCATTATCGAACGATGCAATGGATGTCAAATATTCATGTCATAATACAAGCTAATTCGAACCAAAAAAACCCACAGCGCATGTGGGAAAAAAGGCTCTGGGAAAACCCATTTGGGCAAAACCCACAATAGAATTAGGACTATTAATATTAAAAACTTCTTCAGACTGTTTAAGGATGAATGTTTGGTGGATAGCGTCCGAAAGAAAGCAATAACCTAGTAGATGAGGCGTAGTTCATAAAGTTTAGTTTTTTTGAAACTATTACATAAGTGTATTGGCGCTGTACGCTTCAGATAACAAAGACCAAGACGACTCCAGTTCCACAAAATAGGAAAACTCTGCCACTTGGCGTTAAGTTTTTCTCCTTTCTGTATTTCTACTGCTAGACCGCTATGCAGCCCCCCCTTGTATTGCTCTACTTGCCGCTCCCATAACATTGAAGGTGCTAGAACTATAGTTCTAGTCGATAAATTGCGGCGAAGTCCAACTTCCGGTTTGAGCGTTGGCAGTGTTACCAACGGCAGATAACACCGCCAGGAACATTTTCAAAATCACCTCGGCGGCGTTTTGCCGAAAAAAGGGATTTTCGACTAGGACTATTGAATTGTCGCCGATTATTCAGCCATTTCCGATTCGCCATACCTAAAGCATTTTAAATGTGCGCTATACAAAATTGCACCATTCTTCACCAAACCTATGAAACTTGGTGCAACACTTACACTTTCTTCAGTGGTTCGCCTTTACATGAACCCACAGTTGCCACTCCAGATCTCAGTCATCTGACGCAACCATTTTAACGTTTTCAGAGTTGTATTTCACCTTTATTAAGCCTAAGGATAAGCCTTGAGATATATTTGCCGACGTATTTTCTGAAAAACCACAATACATCACCTCAACGATTCTCCCCATTAACTAATTATCACTATTACATACCTTGTTTACAATTTCGTTGACCTGGTACTCCATGGTTACCCATGAACTAAACCAATGCTGTAGGGTTACTCATGAATCACTCCAATCCTCTAGGGTATTCATGAACTACGCATAACCTCTATGGTATTCATGAACTACGCATAACCTCTATGGTATTCATGAACTACGCATAACCTCTATGGTATTCATGAACTACGCATAACCTCTATGGTATTCATGAACTACGCATAACCTCTATGGTATTCATTAACTACACAAATACTCTAGGCTACTCATGAACTACGCCAATCCTCCAGGTTACTCATAAAATATACCATAATTTTAAATGGATTAATACCAAACTTATATGACCGTCAATTCCAATAATGATACTTGCCATTTTTTTTCAAATCTTGAAGTCAGATGTGGGTTCTTTAGTCAAGGATCCCAAGCCTTGTGTGGGTCTCTTAGTCAAGGATCCCAAGCCTTAAGTGGGTCTCTTAGTCAAGGATCCCAAGCCTTAAGTGGGTCTCTTAGTCAAGGATCCCAAGCCTTAAGTGGGTCTCTTAGTCAAGGATCCCAAGCCTTAAGTGGGTCTCTTAGTCAAGGATCCCAAGCCTTAAGTGGGTCTCTTAGTCAAGGATCCCAAGCCTTAAGTGGGTCTCTTAGTCCAGGATCCCAAGCCTTAAGTAGGTTTCTTAGTAGAGGATCCCAAGCCATATGATGGGTTTCTTAGTACAGGATCCCAAGCCATATGATGGGTTTCTTAGTACAGGATCCCAAGCCATATGATGGGTTTCTTAGCCAAGGGTCCCAAGCCTATTTCTCGTAGTTTAGACCCTTAAAGCAACAGGTGGCTCCATTGGCGCCCCTACCATGATGCCTAACCTTGTATATACATAAGCATTTTACCTTGCTGTAGGTAGGTAACAATGAGACTTAATGCATTAGGGAGGATCTGAAACTTTCCCTAACAAGCTAAACCCAATGTACAATAGAGTTATTTCAATTCGGGGGGGAGGAGAGATTTTGAGGCGGGGTTTCGCTAGTCCCCACCTAGGCGCCATATTGTACGGGAAATTTAGCATAGAGTTCTTCAGCGGCCCGCACGGAGGGAGGGTGAAAACCGGCTCCGTTTATTGGCAGGCCCAACTTTGACGTTTCCCCCCTTCAACTGATATAGCTCTATAGAAAGGTCGTCAATAAGGGGTGCAGTGGAGCTCCACCTTGCTTTAAATAAATTTTTCCATTTCAAACTATGTTCTTTTAAAAATGCAAATACCCTTGTGGTAAGAATAATAAGACTCTCTATAACATGCTTCGTATCGGTCTCGAAAAAGTTGGTTACCAAACGCCAAATCCAATTGACAATGATAGTCAGTCGAATACTTTTGTTCTAGACCCGGCAAAAGAGATATTCCAGATGAATCAAAGAACATTCTCAGTGCCGTTTGGCTCTTTAAAAAGTTAATATTGATATCTCCAACCACAACCGTTGGAATAGACGAATCATATTTCATGTCAAACAAAGGGTTAAAGTCCTCAAACACAGTTCTCAAACTTCCTAAGGGAGATTTGTACAACAACACCACAGATATAAGTTCTCCTTCTATGTAAACATCTAACCAGCAACGTTCCACGTGAGAATTTCTAACAGGACTGTCGCTTCGTAAAACTCTAGTATCTATCTTTTTAACTTCGTTTTCAGGCGTCTCTCTTAAATATATGGACGAACCAAAAGGAACTCTGCGTGCCGTACTTGGCAAGTAAATACCACCTACTTCCTTAAAAGATGGCACTCTAAAATCGTCCGTCTCTATTTTCCACGTTTCAACAAAACATAACATTTGACTTTTCATTATTACATTGTCTGCTAAAACATCTTGTAAATGAGCATTTAAAGACTGCACGTTATGTACATAAATGTAAAGGGGATCATGCAAGAAAGGTAGTTCGATGCTTTTTGTGTCTCACAACCTCTTAAAGTGTTAGTGCCACGTTTTTTGAAAAGTGGCTAATTTTCGTTTTAAAACATCAATTGGGTTATAATAACAGTAGATCCAAGGTAAAAAGTCTTAAAGAAATGTATTCATTTTGTAATATGAAAAAGAAAATTGATATTTCACATACCTCATTAAGACGGAATAAATTATAAATATACCCCTGGTGACGTCATAAGAGGTTGACCAGCGCGAGACAGATTTCATTACGAGAGCTAAGCCTAGTTTTTAAACATCGCGCGTGCGTCAAATTCGATCACTTAAAGAAATAGGACTTGCGGAGTCGCGCGTGCCGCGTGCTCACGCGCGCTCGAATCGTGACGTCACCAGGGGTATATGGAGTACCGCGAAATTTAACTGTCAAAATTGTTTTAAAAATTTCTGCGAGTAGGTTCCGAAAGCCGGGTTTTAATAATATTTGGAAAATTATAATGCATTATATAAATAGATATTCTGAATCAGGAAGATTTGATCTTTCAGATGGGAATAAAACCTTATAGTTTTAAAAATAGCGATTTTTGGTGACTCTAGCACTTTAAGTTCCAATTCTACTAGGTTGTTTTTGGGCGAATTAGGAACATTAAATTTTCCATCAATATATAAACCGCAAGCGGTTTTTGCTCTACTACAAGCCACATATAAATGCGCTCTTTCAAATTTTTTTGTAGCCTTACAATGAACCACTACCGACGAGTAAGTATCACCCTGACTTTTATGTATCGTAATGGCCTCGGAAACAACCAAAGGCAATTGTTTCCTAGAAACTGAGGCATTATTTTGTCTCCATTTTCTATTAAACGACTTGATGACCTTATCAACAGGCGTCCACGAAGCGTTAATATTACTATTCAAATATAAACCATGACATTTTTGCCTCAACATTTTCCCAACTTTGAGATCGTCAAACTCCATCCTACCCTGAACGGGATTTTATCCCCGTCCCTATTTGTGCGGTACTCTATCTTTCTTATTCAACCGGTCGCGCCATTAGTTAGTCCGTCAGAGGTGTCAACATTGTTGGTCATCATATATCTCGCGCCACACGCAAGAGTCAATTGTTTGGGCAGACCATACGTATCAGACGTTGCTAACTTTTCAACTTGGGATAGTATGTTATTTTTAACTTCACTACTAAGATCACCATTGACAACATCTACTGAAACCGAAACAGCCTTTTCCGTATTCATGTTTAAAAGCTTATTTTGATTGAATTGGGTTACTTCCGCGTTAGTGGCGAAAAAAAGTATCGCTTCTTTTGGGGGTACACGCTCAGGCGTTACCTCCAGACTACTAAAGAAATCAATATCATTTTGAGTCATACTTCCCACAGCCCTTCTATTTAAAGCTTCAGCAAATATTTTATCATCTCTCTGTCTCATAATTTCCTCAAGTTCGGCAAATTCAAATTGCTCTCATATTGGGTTACCAATTAACGACGCGTAAGGATTATCTTTCTCACTTTGACCTTGAAATGCGAAATTATCGCAAACTGGTCTCAATTGGTTAAAGTCTCCAACTAGAACGACAGACACACCACCAAAATAATCAGGACAACCCATAATCTCTTGTAACCTAGCTTTTAACCAATTAAACACTTTCGCTCCAACCATTGAAATTTCGTCAATTATTACTAGTTTTACTTGACCATAGAGTAACCTGCATTTATGAAGTGTTTCACTTTCCAATCTCGATATATTTCCACCAAATTGGCTAACGGGTAAACTGAAAGTACTGTGCAAAGTTGCCCCACCTATGTTAAAGGCAGCCTTGCCAGTAGGTGCGCAACGGATTACTTTCGCTTCCGATGGATTACTCCCAGGTTGTTTGTTGTAAAACCTTGACACAGATTCAAATATAGCACTAATCAAATGACTTTTCCCCACACCAGCGCCCCCTGTAACAAAGAGGCGCAACGGAGTTTCTTTGCTTTTTACATGATACAAAACATGGTAATATAGCTCTCTTTGTTTTGAATTCAATTTTCTAAGAAGGCCGTTGTACTCAGAGTCATTAATTAAGGTAATTGACGGAGCAATAGTATTTTCGGCATTGCCATCAATAATTTCTCTATTAATATTTCCTACAGGTTCTTGAACCGTATTAATTAAAAAATCGGAATCATCCATAGCTAAAGATCTATCAACTTCATTTCTATGTTCTAATTCAGGCTGGATATTAGTAACATCCACTTGAATTTCTCCATTTTCAAAATCAGCTACAGCCTGTTCTACGGCTTCTTCGTCAATTTCATTGTGAAATTCTTTCCTAACTTCACTAATAGTTTTGCGACAAAGCTCATATTCTGATTTCATATCCTTTGTTAAAATATCATTACTTTCATCGCGCCAAGGCTTAAACAACATTAATTGTTCACGATAAAAGTTATCGGGATCTTTTTCTAAATTGAATCTTCTGTACCTAATAATTTTAGCACGGCCACGTTTCCTAATAAACCCTGATTCATCTTTAAGTTTCAGCCATTTACCACAAGCTTCAACTTCATTGCTCTCTCCCTCATCAAGATGATCGTGGGCGGCTTTAGTCACTCTACGGGCTTTGGAATATTCGTACCAGGCACCAAATTGAGCTAACGTTATTGCCTCTAGTTCCTCTGGCCTTTGAACATAACGTTCTAACATCCCAGAGGCAAAAACATCATTACTGTCTGCTGGTAGTTCTTCAATTTCAGATAGACTCTTAAGAATGTGTACACGATTTTCAGGGGCGTTGGTGTTTGTAAAAACACAGGCGCGACTGCACCTGGACACAGGAATTTGTAAACCACAGTAAGCCGCTTCCTGAGCGCTTACCTCGTGGGCATTCAAGAACTGATTAGCAATTAGTTTCAACTTTTGTTTTACTGAACATTTATCATTTTTGCCTGTTTAGAAGCTTCGCGCAGAAGCAAAGACATCCCTCTTTGAGACTTTCCTATATATGATACAATATACATAGCCAGTGCGTAAGCATCAAGAACGAATTGAATGTCCATGTTCGCCTGCCAAAGACGCAAAGCGCACGGATTGTAAGGATTAACTCTAGTATCTTTAGGGTGTCTTTTCAACAAAACTGTTTTCCTTTTGAGGTTATAAGTAACGCCAGAAATATATTCCACTTCCGACCAACCCAACTTAACCAGCAACTCCTCAAAACTATCTACCCAAAACTCATTTTCTTTCGATTGCAACATCTCATACAATCTCTTTGACCTTGCCTTACATCTGAGTTCTTCCTGTACGCTACCAGGCTCTCTTAAACCAGGGTTGTAAATTATGGTTCTGGGCATAGGTGGAAACGGGATTCCAAAACGACAAACGGAATTATTATCGACCTTCTTTTACAAGACGTTGTGTGTTTGTGAATTTGTAATCGTGTTAACAAATCTAAATGTTCGTCATTGTGCTCAGCAGCACAAGAAATAACATTATCAAAAAATTCCTCTACTTCCTTAACATTTGAGAGATCATTTTTAAGTTTTGGAGCATCTTTTATCCAAATCAAACCATGTTGGTGGGGCGAACCTCTTTGCTGTATTTCAACTCTAAAATAATAGTCTTCTATAACGCCAAGAGGACCTAATTTCTGTAGAGCCTTAAGCAAAGCCCGAAAACGGTGGTCAAAATATCTAGCGCAAGTAACAGGATCATGCTGAATCAGTTTTGCCCTTTCAGAAAAACTTAAATTATTAATATCATCGTTAGGTAAACTCTCCTGGCCAGAGGTTAGTCTCAAAATATTCAGTAGCTCAGGCCATTTACTTTCGGCAGCCGAAAACGTTATGCAAAAGGTAGCCGTACCAAGCTGTCTAATCATACCCATCAATTCCTTTTGTCTGTGTTGCCAATAAGAAGGCGAGCTCTGTAGTCTTTCTAAAACCCTAAAACCATCATCCTGCTTAATTAAAGCATCAAGAGAACCTGCAGAGGCTAAAAGTCGAGCACTATAATTCGACCCATCTGTTCTTTTAGTTTTCCTCATGCAAACCTGTATAGATTGACTAACTTTCAAGGTTTCCAATTTGACAAAAGAGTAAAACAATTTCGAAGGATTTTTAGCACAGCGCCTATCAATATTACGAAGCTCCCATTTAAAAATATCACCAAAACTTCCCTTAACCTTAAGGTTCATTTTTTGATCCACGTAAATGCTCGGGAATGACAATTCTTCCGCATCCTCGTCAAAGAGTAAAGACATTGGGGTTTGACCTTCACCAGGAGCAAACTTAACATGCATGGTATTACTTGGCAAGAAATTACTTAAAGAAACTAATAATGTGTCTTGATTCCCCACTGTTAACGAACTACTTTCGTTCGGTTCATTCCACATATCATCGCTATCATTCTCTGCGTTTATTGGTGCTACTGGATTATCTCCTGATACATCAACTTGATTTACCTGACGGTCATTTTCGTCAACAATAAATTCAAGTTCTTCAGGAATGGGGTCTAATATGTCACTCTTAACGGTAATTCCATGTTTAACATACAAAGGCGTTTTTACCAGAACGTTAAGGGCCTCTAAAATCCGAATTTGGGTCTCACAGTTTCGTACAAATAGGGTGTGTTATACTGCATTCTTCTCATAAACTCAATTTGAATAGTATCTGTGTCTTGAGGTAACCTGGGTAAAACCGAGACGGTGGACTCTACATTTATAGGGACGTTAACCACATTTCCTTTAATACCACGTTGTTGGTCACACCCTAACCTTCTTATTTGCATGAATGGTATTCGAGGTGATATCATTCTTTCTTCTAAATTACTTAAGTTACTTAATTGCGCAGGTATTTCAGGAAACACAAATCCATTTTCCCTTGAAAATTTTGGAATTTGCTTTCTCTTAACGGTTTTATTACAAGTACTACACAAAAATATTTCATCATTCAACTCTCTGTGTTCAATACCAGGGACTGACAAAAAATCTATGGACTTTACAATGGTGCCAGATGACTTAAAAAAAGATTTGAACATCCTTCACAAGCCACGTTGGGCCATCTTTTATGCTATCAAAATAGGTCTGCTCTATAAGCGAAGGGTTTGCTCGCCTATCTGCCACAGAAAATCTATTTCTTGAACGTTGAGAAGTCCTAAAACCTATATCTTCACGCCTGGCAACCATACCGGTCTGGTTTCTATGACGTTCATTTTGTCTGTATTCTGGATTTTGGCGTTGAGCAGTCATGCCTATCTGGTTACTAGCTCGTTCACCTTCCCTATACTCTGGGTCTTGTCGCTTAGCCGACTTATATAACTGGTTACTAGTTCGTTCACCTTCCCTATACTCTGGGTCTTGTCGCTTAGCCGACTTATATAACTGGTTACTAGCTCGTTCACCTTCCTTATACTCTGGGTCTTGGCGCTTAGCTGACTTATATAACTGGTTACTAGCTCGTTCACCTTCCCTATACCCTGGGTCTTGGTGCTTAGCTGACTTATATAACTGGTTACTAGCTCGTTCACCTTCCTTATACTCTGGGTCTTGGTGCTTAGCTGACTTATATAACTGGTTACTAGCTCGTTCACCTTCCCTATACTCTGGGTCTTGTCGCTTAGCCGACTTATATAACTGGTTACTAGTTCGTTCACCTTCCCTATACTCTGGGTCTTGTCGCTTAGCCGACTTATATAACTGGTTACTAGCTCGTTCACCTTCCTTATACTCTGGGTCTTGGCGCTTAGCTGACTTATATAACTGGTTACTAGCTCGTTCACCTTCCTTATACCCTGGGTCTTGGTGCTTAGCTGACTTATATAACTGGTTACTAGCTCGTTCACCTTCCTTATACTCTGGGTCTTGGTGCTTAGCTGACTTATATAACTGGTTACTAGCTCGTTCACCTTCCCTATACTCTGGGTTTTGGCGTTTATCAGCCATACGTATCTGGTTTCTAGCTCGTTCACAATCTCTGTATTCAGGATTTTGGCGTTTAGCAGCCATACCCGTTTGGTTTCTGGCTCGTTCATCTTCCCTATACTTTGGGTCTTCGCGTTGAGCTGCCTTATATAACTGGTTTCTGACACGTTCTTTTTCCTTGTACTCTGGATCTTGGCGTTCAATAGCCTTACTTAACTGGTACTTAACACGTTCGCTAGCTTGGTACTATTCATCAAGCCTTTTTACCTTGTTGGAAAATATACCACCCTGATTTTCAATTTCACGATTTGAATCATTGCCACTGTTACTATATTCTTTGTTTTGTCTAAAAATTCTAAACCTCTCTAACGGATACATATTACCATGGGACGTACTAGGTACTTGTTCATCGTTCTCGAAAATTTCAGTAATATCAGGATTATTATTATTACGCAAATTATTGGGTTGCTCATTAGTAGATATCCCTTCATTTAAAGAACTTACGCTAGCGCTTACATCTATTTCTTTACCTTTCGTAGGATCATGGCTAACTGGCCGCGCGCTAAGACCAGCATTAGGTGTACTTGAACCTGGTTCTAGAATTTTAGCCTTTTTCTCAGCTGCTAACACTTTTCTCCTTTCATTTTCTCGTTTCCTAAATTCAGGATCTGACCTCTTTGCCCTTATTCTTTCCCTTGCCTTACGCTTTCGTATTTCCTCTTTAGTTAAATCATTGTCTTCCTCCATTTTAATAAATGCTATAATACTCACAAAATAAGCGAACTCACTTATTTTCCTCAATTCATCAAATTTCGCAATATTATTTCGCCAGTAGTTAAATGATAGTCTACTGCCTTCAGAATTCTAAATTAGAATAACCCCGCAGTTAAAAATAGGGTCTTTTTACAACTTGGTGGGCGTATCAACTCAACCATGTCTTCCTATCATTTTTAAAAAACATATATAGATTGCTAGCATATTTATTCGACTAGATTTATGCCGTTTTTCATTGGCATTTTCTATGGAGTAATTTTCTTGGATTGAGAACGAAAGTCCATTTAAAATTGAATTAATTGCATCTATATCTAATTTAATATTTCTCCATTGTGGCAGATTGCTAGCAGCCAATGAAAATCGGCATTAATGATAAGCGATTTTTGTTGAATTTTAAATAAAGAATAAGTCTCGCGCGTAAAAAATAAATATCTCAGTACTACTAACAGACTTGCCAATACACCTAATCTTGTCGTGTTATTTAAAAATATTCATAGATGGCCAGCGTAATTATTACCTTTGATCTTACTACAGCTATTTATCTCTAGCCCCACAAGCAAGGAGGATGCACCAATGAGTGGAAGTTTATAAAAGAAATAGGAAATACTCTTGCTTATGCTTTTTTGCGAATTGGGTCAGAGGACCGCGGCCAGGATGCGATTAATCAGGTGTCATTATGTGTGTAAGCAGGGGAAGGAAATGAGGTTTACTTGGGAGGTGTGTGTGTGTGTCAGGCTGTTGTTATTGACTTACACCCCAGGGGACCGCGTTCGCAGTTTCCGAATCGAAGCAAATGTTTTCGCTAGTTCCGGAACGCATTCACAGTTCCCGGAAAATTCAAAACTTGAGGCTATCCACAATTCAACTGGCCACTATTACTTTATCAAACTAGACAATTGTCCATTCCACATGAACACCAATCTGTATTCATTGGCTTCTAACACCACCATCTTTTGGGCGTTTTTTGTCTATCCCACATAGACACCAGTCTGTACTTACTGGCTCCTAACACCATCATCTTCTGGTCATTGTCCATCCCACACGGACACCAGTCTGTACACACTGGCTTCTACCACCACCATCTTCTGGTCATTATCCATCCCACATGGACACCAGTCTGCACACCTGGCTTCTACTCCATCATCATCCTTAAGGTTAAGACATACGCGGCGATCGGCCAGGGTTACGAGAAACGTCCGGCCTCCCAATGGCGGGGCTTCCACCAAAGGTTCACGCAATTGCGCTGTTCTTATCCATAGCTGCGATTCGAAACCCTTATATACTACCTATTTGAGTAAGGCGAGGCAACCGGCGTATGCTTCATTTCAAACGCCAATATTAGTCAAGTCTCTCACGAATGTTCAATTGTTCTTTATCAACACGATGTAACGTTCAACTCAAAATAAAACGGAAAGAGTTAAAAAGCAGCCTAGGTTTTAGTCTGTGTGTGTCCGTCCGTTGTTACACTAGTGCACCGCGTTAGCAGTTTGCCTTGTGTTTTGCGGAAAGAAATCCTACAAAACCTTAATATTTGGTTTTCTCATAATGTAAAATTAATATATGGAAATATTTTTCGTAATTTCGATGCCTTTAGTAGTTTTGTAGCTATAAAGCTCTCTTTCATTTTGATATCCCAAGAATATTTTTTAATATTATTATTTGAAATGGATGTTTATATATTACTTAAGGTATACTACATCTGCTTATAGCATAATCCTTTCTATAGTGATTACATGAAGAACGCTACGGTGTTGGTCAAATGAACTTTTATTTGTCAATAGGCTAGTGAACCAAAAAGTAAACGCTTGGTCCTCGTTTCTGTAATGCAGAGACATTAACGGTTCAGAGTGGGCCGAAAGTTAAATACACTTTTATATAATCAGGCTTAGATTTTATAATAGAAGGAAGCATCATGGTGGAAATGTGGACCGCGTTCAGCAGAGTTCAGCGCTGTCAGCAGTGTCCTACAGAACGGGGTTTTGGTTTTGAATTTTGACGTCACGGTGCTTGGCGCTGAGCCAGCGCGGTCACTAAAGAAAATAGTCGGGTTTTGAATAACGCGACGATAAAAGCGTAGTTCGCAGCTTGGCGAGAAAAACATAGAGGAACTTATACGATATAATTGAATTGGCGCAAAGAAAGTAAAGGGGAGGAGTGGAAACTCCCCCGCTCGACAAACGCAAACAATGATGTTGCTTCTAAATTGGTACATGAGAGCTTCCGGCCCGTTTGATTTTGCTTAGGGGAAGTCGCCCTGTACCGGGAAAAAGGAGCAACAAGTTGAGGCATTCCTTCCACTCCTCCCCTATACTCTCTTTGATTGGCGTGAAACCAGTTGATCACGCGAAAACTCCAAGGGACATGTTAGTTTCTAATTTTAATTATAAAAGTTTTCCTTATCTATCTCTACAAATATGTTATCATACAATTTTTGTTAAGCCTTGGTACCTTGCACGCTTTATAGAGCTAGCGTCATTTTTGAAACACCGATGACCGGAGAAAAGCTATTACGACAGAGCTCACCGGTAAACGTTTTCCAAAATCCGCTTTCTTTATTGGTGAGCTCTGGTGAACGCAGCCCAGATCAGTGAAAGGTCTGATCGTAATCGGATTGTAGCTTCGTGTTTTCATGCTTTTAATGTTGCGCATTTACTTCCAGTGTGTGTAGCCACAAATAAGCTTTGGTGTTATGTAACGTTAACAGCCATGTTGACAAACTAAGAAAATCGTTGAGGTGAAACGAGAGGATAGTTTTTACATGGCAACCCTGTTGTGAATATGTCTTTGAACATAGAAGGTATACAGTTGAAGAGTAGCAAATTGGGCCTTTACAAACACGTAAAGGTAATATCCCTCCAAAGTTTTATCTCTTCATTTCCCGTTTTTCCCCATCGGATGATTTTAATGTGTACAAGTATATCCTTATTCGATGTAAAATGTCGTCTGATTTACAGTTTATTCGCTATGCTTTGTATACTGCTTTAATATTTCATAAGTTTTAACTTCAGTATTTGTTCATAAAAAAAGAAACATTTCCATATCTGGGTAAATTAGTTTGAAAGTAGTTCTTCCCTTGTCTCGTAGAGGTAATATTTTGGTTTTCCCAACTTGTTTGGACGCTAAATTTATTATGATAACCATGTCACTCTCTTTTTCCGATGGTCGACAGGAACTTTACACCCCGTCTCCAGTTTTCAAAACGGCCAGGACAATTATTGTGTCCGCCACCCCAAAGAAAGTCTTGTCAACTTCACTGTTCGTCTTAAATATGGACAAGGAAGTATGTATCGCCCAAAATATAATCCACTCATTGAACTTTTCAATAAATTACATTCTTGGTTTAATTACGTGGAGATTTTAATTGTGTCAACCTTGGTACATTTGTCAATATTGTTCGTCATTCACTCCTAGATATTTGTTAGGAGAGATTCAGATTTGAGTGGTCAGAACTAGATCTTTGTTCCGCACTCTGGCAAAAAGTCTATATAAGTCTTTAAGAATTGGTTGTTTTTGCTTAATATTAAACTTTTGAGGATGTAATTCGCTTGATAATCCGTAACGGAAATTCCTATTCCTACATCCGCTTCCATAACATCGGCGTTCGATACGAAATTCCGGTCAAAGTTTAAAGATATAATTACTTTTAACTAGTTGAGAAACGCCGTTTGCTGGTCAGAAATATCCGCATTAACGCTCGCCTCCTTGACAAAGCTTAGGTATTTAACCAATAAATTACGGACTCAATCACTAAACGAAAACGAAGTTGAGAAAAAGGCTGCCCATCTTTATGTTTGGCCTCAGTTCAGCTGGTTGCTGTAGCGTGTCCTCATCAGTGCCCGACCTACTAGAACAAAACACGATTGACGAAAAAATTGCGTCGCCCTGTAGTAATATATCTTGGGATAACCTCGACTGTGTGCATTTGACTTAAATAACAATCTGCAGTTCTTACTCCAGAAATCGGCTTTAGCAAGAAACTCTCAATGAAGTTCGAAAAACAGTTAAAACAGGCGCGATTAAAAGTGTGCGTTCGGCTGAAAAAATCAAGTGGCCTACAACTAGTCTACTTCGAATCGGACTCACTATCTTGCTAATTCGTTATCTTATCAACATCCGAAATCTCAAGAAAGACTGCAACTAGGTCAATACTTCATAACGCTGGCGGAGCCTCTATGGAACACTTTGTAGAGCCTCTCTAATGCAATTTCTCTTTTAATAGGTGGGTTTAACACTTTTCTTATTATAAACTAACTACAAAATCGTAAAATCCGCAAGCGTTACATAACTACCATTTACCAAAAATGGGGAAAACCCGTTGGAACTCAAATAACAACCTACCTGAAGATTCTGACACTAGTCAGCCAGTACTTACCTCGGACATAGAAGCTGAGTTAAGATCAATATCAAAAAACAGACACCCTAACTAATAGTCTTGCTGATACAAAAAAATCAGTCTCGGACATTGAAGCACGGCAGATAGCTATAGACAAAAACATCACCGATATCCAAGATGTTATACACGACTTTGGTATACTATTATTGTGAGTCATGATACGGTGTTTGGAGGCATAGTTAAACCCAATATCACTCGGCCAAACATGCTAAATGAGCTTCAATTTGCATCACGTTTGTGACTAAATCTGGATACTGGGCTAAAAATTCCCGTAGTTACGGATTTAAAAAGATAGAGTAAATTGATGTGTTTCATTTTAGGCAATAATGTTTAGGCCTAACCCGGCGTTTAAAGTGTTTATTTGAAGAGAAACATGCGAAGTTTTCAATGGAATTATTTTCGTAAGCCTATGTTTTTCCAAGACCCATGGGAGAACTTTCCCTTCATTTTGGAAAAACAATTACGCAAAATACGAGGTTGTCTAAATACGCTTGTCTCTTCTCTGAATTTTATGATAGAGTCTTAAAGTCGTGTTTAATGGATAGAGAGAATTTCTATCTTCCAAATGAGCCTTTAAAATATACATTTGCAGCTTTAAGTTATGACGATTTTAAGAAAGTGTTTCAAATTAGAGCTGTTCCAAATTAGAGCGGATGACCCTAGTACAAAGCGAGAAAAACCAGATACTTAAAGGAATAGGGCCGTGGTTTCAAAATGATCTCAAATCTAAAGAAACCTTGGTTTTTACGGCCAAATCTGGAAGAAATTGAAAAAGAATCAACATACATTTGTCCAGCCTTTTCTACCAATTTCCCAGGTATCCATCTCCGTATTTTAATGATTTGTGATATTGGTAATTCTTTCACTTGAATCCAGCTCGAAAGCATTTCGCCCATTCTTTTTTCACTGGAGGAACCCATTCCTTGGCGAAATAATGCCCAAAATTAGTGGTATATTCATTTTCCTCCTTTTTCTTCCGGATGTTCAAATTTTTCTTCTTCCAAAATAATAAATAATTGATGTTGAAGAAAAACTAGATTCTTAAAATAAGAAACATCAATTATTTATATTCTTAACTTTAAAACTTAATTACACTAAATCGGGAGTTATATCGCATTGTTGTCCACTTTGCTTTTTTACCACTGGCACAATTTCGGAACAAAATATTTAACCACGAAAATAGAGATAAGAATGACATTCTTGATCTCTAGATCTAAGAGTCAAAATATAAGCAGACGAAGTTTCTCAATAAAGTATGCGAGGATGGTACTAGAGACTAAAGCTACGATCCGACGTTCTTAGTACAGAAATCCGTTTTTGGCGAAATCCATACGCTACATGTCTCCTATCAATGAACGAAACAAAAACATTTAACGGGTTCGTTTACTTGACATGAAAGAACTCATGCTAAATTAACAGATATAGACGGTTACTTGATTTGAAAACCACGCGGAAAACGGGACCTCTCGAATTTGCAGTGGCAATTGACAGCATACTGCACTTAGATGATAAATACGTGACAGCAGGCGGGCCACTCAAGTAGTTATAACGCGACTATAGATAATAAAGATAATTCTGAGATAAAATTGGATAATTGCATTCCATAGGTACCTACCTACATACAAATTGTCACAAGATCACTTGGAACCTTTCTTTTGCACAATTAGAATGAAGGGAGGGTGGAATAACAACCCTACTGTAGCCCAGTTCAAGTCAGCATACAAGACATCTTTTATGGCAAAATTGGAATCAACTGGGACTGCAAATGTTTTAGCCTTGGATAATTCAGCTGTGCCAAACCTCTGCGAACATTCCACAAGCTTTCTAAGTCTACCTTCAATGCCTATTACAGAGACTGATGGACTGGTTAACAACGATGAGGATTTAAAAGATCATCTAAGCTTTTCCTTGATTGAATCCATTCTTTTGAGAGATTGCATTGTCCGCTATGTTGGTTTATTTGTGGTGAAAAAGCTTTGTAGGCTATTAAAATGGGAACAGTGCAAATTCGCCATAGAAGAAAACGAGAACAACACCGATAGAAGTTCTCATGACTATAGCCTTACATCGAGAGAGTTAATACTTGTCCGTGACCATGGTGGACCATCGCAATCTGTTGACAAAATTTGCGCACTCAATGAAAAATGCATTAGAAGGGTTCCTCGTCCAAGAAAATCATTCTTGAAATTGTGAATCTTGTTACATGTAGCCTGGCATATGATGATATATTCCCAGATATTAGTGATCACATGTTTGATCAAGAACTATTATTTAATTACCATCTCAACTTCTTAGTCACAAAGATAATTGACATCTACAGTGACATCAGGATGCGTATAATCTCCAAAAACATCTCTGAAAACATAAAGAGAGAAGTTGACAAAGCTGATTCTATTCCAAGGGCAATAACTATTCAAACTAGCCATTTAGCTGCAGATAACTGCGGGTGCTGGGACTTCCTGCTTAAATGAACTAAGCCAAGATGAACTACAGTCGCCTCGTAAAGCAAACGCAGAAGAGGAAATTGTTAAATTTTTCTGCACACTGCCGGAAGTTTTCTAAATTTAACAGACGTCGAAGTTACTATACCCAAGAAAATTGATAAACACTGAAAGTAAAATAAACACCGGAACCAATAGTTAGTATAAATAGTGGGTGTGTACGGCAAAACATTGGTAAAGCTTTGTTTTAGTTTTATACTAATTGTTTTGAAGTAGCACTAATCAGCATGATGTGTACTTCAACGCAAGAAAGCCAAAATGGGAAGCGCCCAGTTTCTTCTTAGGTTTCGATTCGGTTTAAGTTCTCGTAAGCTAGTGAAATCGCCCAGCAATAACGTAATGTGCCACATTTTCTCGATTGTTGGTGAATTTTTCAGCCGTTTCGACTTAAGTGTGTAGTTTTAAAAGCGCTATGCGGGATTGATTTAACTTAATTTTAATAATTTAGTTAAAACGTGAGTTAAAAAGGAACGCATTGCGCTGTGAGTGATGAATTTCACGAAGAAATTCTTCCAACTGAAAAGGAGATTTATGACGAAGTATCTTGTGATGAAGGCAAAGAAAGCGATTCTGAAAAGATGGAAAACAAACAAGGTATTGAAGTTGATGAAATGGGCGAAAACAATGAAATACATAAGATTCTAAATTGGCAGAAAACTCGGCTGATAGAAACTCTTCAGCAGGTATAAAAACACGCAAATCGTTCATTAAGTAGCATTTGGAAGTTGGTGAGGACGGAGATGGTGCTGATGCAGTTTTTGCCATTCAATCATTAAGACGAAGTTGGTAAATCCCTCAAGTATCAGAAAGCATGTTCAAAGTAACACCATGTTGATTTTAAAAGAATGACTTCTGGAGAAATATCTGTTGACCTAAAGCGTCAAATGAAAATGGATGAATTACATAAGTGCTGAAGTTGCGTTCTTCAACTCACCCAATGGCAGTTGCTATACTAAATAAATTGGTCAGATGATGGCACTTGATTATCAGCCATTTAGTATTGTGAAAGACATTGGTTTCCAAAAAGTTATAAACATGTGCGACCCAAGTTTAACATAACATCAAGAATCACAAGGACCATAATTCCAATATCTATTTAAGACTATGAATTCCACTAAGCAAGATCATAACGCAGCTGTTGAAGGAGTGGAATCCCTTTCATTTACCACAAATTGTTGGAAGTGTAAGAATATAGACAGCTACTTAAGCCTAACTTGCCACTTTGTAAAGAAATATTTCAAGCTAGAAGTATACACAATGGCTATCATGCCATTTTAGGATCGACACTCCGCCATTAACATAGGATTCGCCATTCAGGAGTACCTGCAAAACATGTTCCTAGTTGAGAAACTTTAAAGGAAAGGGCCATCTTACTTTAAAACTATTTTCAAAAGAGTATGCTTTAATACCTTGCAATTCCTCCAGTTGATCAAGATTATCTTATTAGTTAATTTATGATATATATCTATATCTCGAAAATTGGTTTTTTGAAGGTGCCATTTTTTCTCAGTTTTTAGTAAATTTTGAATTTTGTGACTTATGCCGGCCCTTGTATTGTCATTGGCTCCCTAGCCGCTCCTAGTCCACCTTTACTTTCACAGGAGTCGACTGCTTACATATACTTCACGTGCTCCTTGTTTGGTAAATTGGCTTTTCGTAACCATACAAACTAAAAATGCAAAATTGTGTAATTGAAGGATGCCAGAATCTAATTGGCGAATCCATGAGGTTATTTGGTGTTCTAAATATAATTAAATATCCCGATTTTGTAATGCGCGTAAAGTACGCTCGGGATGATGTTCAGAAACTTTATGAAAAAATAACTAAGCCTTTGCTCACGGATCCTGTTATGATATGAGAAAAGATGTTATTTTGAAGAACCGGCCATATAAGGCTTGTCAGGCACACTTTAATGAAAAATGCTTCAAAATTGATCTAAGAGCTAAATAATACTTCAAAAACGAGCAAAAGTCGATCTTATTCACGGCTTTATCCAACAATTTTTATTTCCAAACCTCCGCATCGTTGACTTTGTAAACAAACCATTCTCCCTTCAGAGCAATGCATTTAGAGTTCTACCTCTACGATTTGAGAGTTAATTAATATAGACAATCAAACCGAAAACTTTGAAGAAGAAATCGTTGAACAACCTTTTACAGCCAGTGTCGCTACTCAAACTTGTAACAATAAAATTATGGTAGATAAAACTCCTTCAGTTCAAGGTAAATCACCCAAGTTGATATTCAAGAATTTTATTTCAAATTGCTAGTTGATCAATTAAGGGTCAGATTCATATAGTGAGAGTAAAATTAAAGAAAGTATAGCCCTCGAAATATAACTCAACAAAACTTTACGGGTGTCTGTCTCAATCAAGTGCTTAACATGGGTTTTTTACTATGGTGAAATAACATGGTTTTTTTATGGTGAATTAACATGGGAAATTTATATTAATGATTATAACATTAAGTATTAACATAACAACA
>JAEQBA010000347.1:0-156376 GCA_019434445.1 Phalangium opilio
TTGGCGCCATTGTGGTGGTTGTGATAGTTAGAATTCCATTCCCGGGGAAAAATGTGCCTCGTCGGTTACTAAAAGGACCCGTGGAAATTGATTGTCCTCTACTCTGGCCAAAAACCACTCGCAAAAGTCGATGCGTCTTGGATAATCTGCCGGGTTAAGAGCTTGCACCTTTTGAATATGATACGGGTGAAAACTGATGTCCGCGGAGAATTCGCCAGACCAAACGTGATTAACATGTAATGTCGTCCAACTTGTCTGGTACTTGTCGAGGGGTCCTCATCGAACATGGCAAGGACGTCTTCCTCGATTTCCTCCATGTCTTCTGGAATGTCTCGCTCTCGAACGTTGTGGGGTGTATGTCCGATGTCCCTCAAGCGCCTGTCAATAGCCTCGAAACGTACGACGATTTGGTATGCGTCGTTGCGGAAATTGTTCCTGGTATCGCCGCTGTGCTTCCACTGAATTGCCCTGCGCCAGTCCATACATGAGATGCATGTCTGCATATTCTGCATTGGTATACGCCATACTGTACTACCGCACGTTCGTTCGAAGTGATACTGTGACGTTATCAACACATAGCGTTACTTTATAGCAAACCACCGTTTAGTTTTTACGTTTGCGTCATGACTGTCAGCATTGTTTTTTATTCACGGACTTCATTCTTGTACACGATGTCAAAAAAATCTTTGAGATGACCCCGAAGACTTTTTAGCAAACCACCGTTTATGTGTTACGTTTGTGAATAAAAAACAATGCTGACAGTCATGACGCAAACGTAAAAACTAAACGGTGGTTTGCTATAAAGTAACGCGATGTTGTTGATAACGTCACAGTATCACTTCGAACGAACGTGTGGTAGTACAGTATGGCGTATACCAATGCAGAATATGCAGACATGCATCTCATGTATGGACTGGCGCAGGGCAATTCAGTGGAAGCACAGCGGCGATACCAGGAACAATTTCTGCAACGACGCATACCAAATCGTCGTACGTTCGAGGCTGTTGACAGGCGCTTGAGGGACATCGGACAAGTACAACCCAACAACGTTCGAGAGCGAGACATTCCAGAAGACATGGAGGAAATCGAGGAAACGTCCTTGCCATGTTCGATGAGGACCCCTCGACAAGTACCAGACAAGTTGGACGACAATTACATGTTAATCACGTTTTGGTCTGGCGAATTCTCCGCGGACATTAGTTTCACCCGTATCATATTCAAAAGGTGCAAGCTCTTACCCGGCAGATTATCAAGACGCATCGACTTTTGCGAGTGGTTTTTGGCCAGAGTAGAGGACAATCAATTTCCACGGGTCCTTTTAGTAACCGACGAGGCACATTTTTCCCGGGATGGAATTCTGAACTATCACAACCACCACGAATGGCGCCAATTAAACCCACACGCAACTAGTGTTAGAAGTCACCAACAGCAATTTTCTTTAAACGTATGGTGCGGCATTGTCGGTAATCATTTACTAGGTCCGCATTTTCATCCACCCAGACTAAATGGTGAAGCATATCTCACGTTCTTAAGAGACACTTTACCTGAACTACTCGAGGACATACCGTTAGCATTACTTCGTGACATGTGGTTTATGCACGACGGGGCACCCCCACATTTCAGCCGTGCAGTTAGAGAAACATCTTAATGCTACGTTTAATTTGAGGTGGATTGGGCGTGGAGGACCAGTTGCGTGGCCAGCCAGATCTCCGGATTTAAATCCGTGCGATTTCTATCTTTGGGGTCATCTCAAAGACATCGTGTACAAGAATGAAGTCCGTGATGAGGAAGACTTGCGAAGACGAATTATGAAGGTTCAAACAATCAGGAACTTGCCAGGAATCTTCCAACATGTCCAAGAATCTTTCGAAAGACGGGTTCATGTTTGTCTTAACGCCGTTGGTGGACATTTTGAACAATACCTGTAACGTCCATGTTAACTTGTTAAGAATAAAAGTAATACCAACCGAAAGGTACCATGATACTTTGAATTTACTTTACTAGAGTAGGCATACTTCTACTCATTTAATACACTTCTGCCAGGTGAAAGTTCAATAACGATGTTAGAGGGAAACTATTGAAATTGTCTCATATTTCTAAACAAGTTGATAAGGCTGAATTTGTTTTAGTCTACATTTTCGAATATTTTCTTGTTTTAGGGGCCAATGTTTGGGGGGCCATATCTTCGTTGCAAATTCTTGTACACCCCATGTTCTTTGACACTTTCCACTCAGTTTGACCCAAAGAACAGGCCCCTTGATTTATGGCAGACTTATCAGAAACACCCTGTATAAAAGTAACTTATGTGGAAAATGTCAAAGATACTAGTTAATATACCCGTATGGGGTAGTTTTATAATCAGATATTATTCTAACTTTATCCACTACGACCTGATATGTGTTGGTCTGGTTGATCGTGATCAGAGGGTGATCTTTTAGAAGTCTGATTTGAGGGCCCATAGGGACTTGAACCGAGTTCATTAGAGGTTCACCTTCATTGTTTACTCCCAGTAGTTCTTCATTGTTTCGAAATTTATATAATTTTCTGTAGAGGCGTTTAAATAAAATCCTTTAACTTTAATAATGTTAGTTTTTGTCCTGGTTTTAGGGTCTAGAATGCCCATAGAATAGTTCTTTGGTCCAGCACTCCCCCATTCACAAATATAGGCATCTGGTCCATAAGATTCTAATTCATTTTTGAGCTCCCCCAAATAATCACCTGTGGGTAGCAAATGAGCGCCGTCTGGCGAATGGTACACTAAACTGTCAGTGTCATAATAAAAACAAAGGTCCCCGACCTTTTCAAGATATTTTATTAAATGTAATCGGGCCATAGGTGTTGTGTAGCAAGCGATAACTACGTTGTGTGTGTTGTGTACAATCTCGTTTTCTAGAATGTGTTCGTACTTTACTAGTACTGTGTTTAGTTGATTGTTAATAAACTTTTAACCTCCAAGTCTGGATTTAATATTAATCCGTAAAATTATTGGCATCATTGATTAATTCGGTAGAGTTGTGTCTTGTTTTTTGGCCAAATTTACCCCAAAAAGAGTTGAGCATAAGATTGCTAAGTTATCTGAGACCTTCATTTTTCTCTATTTAGTGATATCCAGTTCTACACCATCTTCGTCTTTGAAACTTTTGACATAGTTCTCCTTATCTTCTTGAGTCTGGCAATCTGCCGGGAAGCCGCTAGCTAGGGTTTTGTATTCTAAAAAGGTATTAACATAATCTTTAAACAGTCCTCCCTGTTTTGTTTTGGGGTCGTACTGTGTCACTTTGTATGACCAAGCCTCGTACATTCGTGTGATTGTGTAACCATTCTCTACTGCATGACGTAACTCGTCGACTACCCATGTACCTCTCAATTCTTTTTTCAGGAGTATGTTCGCAATCACCTTGAAACTGGGTTTTACAACATGTGTAGCATAATGGAAATGTTAATTTTCCATTAATACGAGCGGGCAGAACGGGATGAATTAGGTTTTGGGCCGGTAATATGTCACATTTAAGAAGACCATCAAACGAAAATATGTCAGGAAAATCGTCTAATATGATCTCAGGATGTCCTATAGGTATCTTGGTGGTTTTATTAATGAATGGGTATAGACTTGTGAAATCCACGTAGTGAATTCGCTCCGATCCTGTTGTTTTATGGTATAGTTTTGTTGCGCAACATCTCCCCCGAAGAATGCATCACGAGGGTCTAATCTTTTTACTATTTTAGGCATAATATCATTATGGTTTAAAAACTCTATTATTTCGGGTTTATTTACTTTTTCCTTCTGCCATGCGCACTCCCATTTGACATTTACTGTATAATTGAGAGATTCTAATTTGGCTAACATGATCATGCTTCTAAAATATCTGGAATTCAAGGTTTGCGCTGGGTCTCCGTGCAAAGCTTTGTTTCTGTTTAAAAGAAAGTGTATTTTACACCCATGATAGAAACACCCCAATACTCGAATATTTCCTTGTTGATTTCACAAAATCCGTCTACTTTAAGTTTTTTGATTCTGGTTTCTTTCCCTCTAAAGGAGGATTGGATAGTTATGTTTCTTTTGTGTGCAGTCCACTCTAACCATTCTATAGCCCCTATCGACTGATTTTCGCTAAGTCTATAATAATTAGCGGGTATGATGCCTATAGTATCAGGTTTAAGATAATTTCGGCGAAACACATAAGAGCACACGCCAGGAAGAGTAATTGCGCCGCAATTAAATGGATCTACGCCAGTTACTTTAATGAGTAGCGTACGGAAAGTTAAACATCCTAGGAATAGTAAAACCGTATCGTTCTCACAATAATAATTGAGTTCACTCAGGAAGTCGAAACCGTGACCTTTACTATCCTCGGAGCTATGCCATTTTAAGAAGATATCTAAATTTTTCCTTGTAAAATATTGACAACCATAAGCTTCGATAGGGGGGAGATTAGTTTCTATAACATAGTTGGTTTCATTCTGTCTATTTACTTCAAAATTATGTTCTACAACATTGAATAAAAAATGTGGAAAATACCCTTTGGCTACGTCGGGTATACCAAAAGTAGAGGGAAACTTTGCTAAAGCTACAGGGATGAAATTATAGGAATCAAGAAATAGCAAGTTAAACAATTTCATTTCTAAAATTCGAGTTCCGTTAATTTTCAAAGATGGAACGAATTTTTCATCTCTATTTATGATTTCTCGAATTAGTAACTGATTATCATAATTACTGCCATAGTGAGACAGTATGATGACGTTCTTAACGGCATGCAACTGCATTAAATAATCTAAAAATAAAGCTATAGGATTACCGCCTGAAAATTGTTGCTTACGCTTACCAAACTGACTACACATATTACAGTTAAAATTTAGGGATGTTTCATCTATACAATGCTCACACACGGTTATGCTGACTAATAGGATAGCCTGGTGTTCATAGGCTCCTAACTTTTCCTGACACACCTTCGTTTGCACGCATTCTACGTCAAAGAAAATGTACATAAGATTTGGCTGATTAGGTCTAGGCTTTTTAACGGATGGCACTTCCAGAGGTTTGGCTTTGATAACCTGGATATAACATAAGTGATTGCTGGGCTGATATTTCTTACAGACCTGGCAATAAATCTCATCACACGTATGCATCTCAGTTCTTCGGGAAAAATCAATAATTTTTAAACAGTCTTTACAGTGAAAAAGGCGCTCACATAGGGACTTTTACTGCTGGAAGATGCTAAGTGGCTTTGATAGCAATCATCGCCTAAGAATTTCCGTAAGCAAGACTCACAAGCTATCTGGGAACCTTGGCAGATAGTGGGTCTCATGCAACTAAAACAAAAGTCATTACATTTATGGGACTGTATTCGCCAATAGGGTACGAGACATTTTTCGCAGAATCGGTCGTGGCTAAAAAGTGGCCTTAATTTTGTAATAACGTTATAATGGTTATTTTCATTCAATAAAAAGAGGCGGGGCCTAGTATCATATGGATCATTTTCGCCTAAAATCAAAACAGGGACGCTATTTTCGAATTTGTAGACGAAAATCGAATATTGATTTAAATAAGATTTGAACCTTTCAAACGATTCGGCAGTCCCACACTCACTAACTTTTACATCGGCCTTATAACATAAATCTAAAGCCTCATTTCTTTGTAGTGTGCCCTTTGGATCTATTTTAGATATAGTTACATATCGCGTTTTTAGAGTCTTGTCACCCGTTGTATCGTCGGCGTAAGCTCTATGAGTCATAGCTACACATAACGCTTGAGCTAAACACAGGTTGTCAGAATTGACTATACGTACAATACCTCGTCTATCTTTACAGAATAGATTGAAAGGTTTAATCCCTCGTGCTACAGGGCGCCCTTTACCCTCCGGTATTCTTACAATGCTAAAAATAATTTTAACAGGACCTAGGAAAAATGCTTCCATTTCGTCATCATAGAGCATAACACTAAGCTGGTCAAAAAGAATATTGGGGTCTACTTGATCAGCTCTTCTAAAGGATAATTCTAGTTCAGACCTACAAATATTCGCCGCACTCTTTAAAGTAATTTGGACGTAGTCTGTAGGTCTATACTTACTAAGGATGCATTTGGTTACGGTACATACACTAGCGACGGGATCGTCAGTAACTCTAAGTACTACCTCTCGGCCATACATGTTAAAATGTTTGTAAAATCTCTCACTTTGCCCTATTATCTCGCAAGAAGGTACGTTGTCAATAGGTGCGGGTTGGTCCGTTTCTCCTCCTCCCCATTGTACGTCGATATCATCGTCAGAAAGCGTCTCTTCAGAACCGTTCTCCCTCTCCAAGGTATCGTTCAATAGTATCTCCTCTGCGGGTGGTCCTTGATCTTTTCCGTCTAAAAATGCGGCTATCTCTTTGTCATATTGCGAGCTGTTGAAGTCGGCGATTTGAGCTTCTTCGTGTATACCCAGCTCAATTTCTTCTTGTCGTTTCGCTAGGCGATCTACATATTCAGTTCTTAAGGGACTCGGAATTAGATCCCTTAGGTTTTCCAATTCTTCTATGGTATTACAGTCCTCTGGTCTATTTATAGTCAGTTCGTTCAATGTTGTACGGAGAGTTTCAGGATCCATGTTTATCTTTCGATGTTTGAAGATCGACTGCGTATTTTGATCATTTCCTAAGCCGCTTTTATACTAAATTTCTTAATAGACACGCCTACATTCCTCAATAATTTAACAATAGCCTTTATTACCTGATCCTATCAGTCACCAGATGTTTTCACACAATGCATTTTCGGAGCCAGGCCTGTTAATAGTTTACCCATTTTATAACAAAATAGCGCTGGCTTTGCTTTATGTCAAATAAATTGTCAACAGAAGAGCGGACTATAAATAGAATTTTGGTATAAACACCGCAAATAAGGGACAATTTTATTGGGGTAATAAATGAAAAACATGGTGTGTAAAAACTTTCTAGTGAGTCTCAATTGTGACAATATCCTTTGTTGTCTTCAAGTCTGATAAATAATAACGTTCCGAATTTCTCTAACAGGTCATAAAAACCATTGTACATTTTTCAAAAAAAATGCCACCTTAAGCTAACTAAATTTCTTAATAGACACGCCCACGTTATTCAATCGTTTAACAATATCTTGATTTATTGCTTATCAGTCATCAGATGTTTTTCTCTTTATGCATTTTCGGACACACGCCTGTTAATAGTTTACCGATTTTATAACAAAAGAACGTTGGATTTGCTTTATGTCAAATAAATTGTCAAGAAAAGAGTGGCCTATAAATAGATTTTTGGTATAAACACCGCAAATAAGGGACAATACTTGTAATAAATAAAAAACAGGGTGCGTAAAGCGTTTCTAGAGATTCTCAATTGTGAAAATATCCTTTGATATCTTCATGTCTGCTAAATAATATGGTTCCGAATTTCCTTAATAGGTCATAAAAACCATTGTACACTTTTCAAAAAAAATGCTAACCTATGAAAAGATAGTTTCTCACGGTCATGAATCACACTGTGAATGTGTAGGAGAGACGTCAGCCTACACAATTAAAAAAAGCAATGAATCACAAAATAGATTCCAATGAAAACAATGAAATAGCACTGGTCAACCACCTCCTAAAGCCCTTGCCTGAACGTGTTTACGGAATAGGTAATAAAATATTTCATCAACCAGGTAGCAACTAGACACTTAAATATAACATATTTAATTCCTTAAGAGGCCAAATTTCGAAACTTTTAAAGAAGAGACAATGCCAATCAAAATCGTATTCGTTATGAAAAGGTTTATCAACGGAATGAAATTCTCAAAACAAGTCCAAACATTATGCGTCTTTCGCAGGATTAGAACAAAAGACCTTTCTCCACCGATGTGTATAACAAAAGGCGTAAATGTATGTACTACCGAAATGCGATTGATTGGGTTAATTTGTGATTAATGATAATTTTCGCTACTTGCTAGTGTAGTGATAGAACTGTAATACCTTTGAAAAAGGACACAATTGACTGTGAAAGGCTTGTAAATAAAGGAAGCTAAACCCAATGCCATATGGTCTGATTTGGGTAAAGAATTCTAGTGCTTTGTGAGAATGACTGAAACAAACAAGGATTTGAGCCTGATTTTTCTACCAAAGTATTCTTAATCTCGTCAAAGTTCTGTATAGACTGAAAGATCTGACAAGAAATAATATTAATGTTTTACTCTACCCAACTTGTTAACAATGTTGAACCCACAACTATTTAAGATCGGCTTAAGAGACTTCATCGAGGGGGAAAATCACAATATATTGTATGGTTTGCGATAAAAAGGTTAAAAAATGTACTGTTTTTTAACAAATGTTTTGATTAATCCTAGATTGATACAGCGTTTACTTGAGATGTAAGCACTGAAAGTTTTTGATTTAGCTGCCAGATTGAAGGTAAAATGGGGTATTTAGGATAGCTTTGTTACATTATTTGCTATGTTAAAGATGATAAAAGAGCGTTATTTCGGTCATCTTTAAAAAAAGAACGAAATTAGTCTCCTATAGTTCTGGAAAAATACTCATATATTTTCATGGTTTCGGTTAACGCACCAAAAAGGCCTTTTAAACTTGTCAGGATAATGACTGCGGGGCAAACCCCTTGAATTAAATGTTTCGTGGTAGGAAGAGTCACCAACTAACAAAACAATAAATCAAAAAATAAATTCCATTCAAAACAATACAAATGGTTCGACCATGCCCCTAAAAGCCATCACGTCTGAACGATACGTATAAATAAAAAACTGATGGGGATAAATCCTTTTGTTATGGATCGAGTTCGACCTCTTCCCCCTCCCCCCTTTAATGTCATAAAACCAGGTGGGTGGTCCAATTAAAAAAAGGACAATAAATTCCAATGTATCTAAAAAAAGCTATGAGCATCAGACAACAATCGAGGGAAGCACCACCCTAAAGTCTGAACATCTCAAGAATGAGCGACCCTAACCACTAATACTAGTGTTATCATATTAAATTTAATCAAAGCAGTCGTCAAATTTTGTAACTATTGGTGTAAAAACCCGTATTTTTCATGATATTCAAATTTACTAGTAAGGAACAATTTTAATGACGTAACTGAATGTTTAAACTTAACCATTTCGTAAGATTTCTCTCTTTTGTTAGTCCGTTTGTACGTTTCGGTTTGTACTATTCCCCCGTTTGTATATACTCTCGTATTGTATCTAGACTCTTGTGCCATGGAGGGGGGTCGTACCCAAGCCCTGCAGGCTTCACTACCCTATCCCTCGAGCCTTATTAAATAAATAATAAATTGCAACGATAAGAGTAAAGTTAGTTTTGAGGTATAGAAAATTAAATTCCTTAAGTCTGCAACACCATCGCGTTATGTATTGAAATTAATGATTCTGAAATTAATGAAAATATATTTTTCATCGAATCATTTTGATAAATATATTGCGAAAATCATCGCTACATTTTTAGTCATGTGAACTCTTTTTCAAATGACTCGTTTCGTCATTTTAAGGCAACTAAAGAAACAAAGTGAGTTGGATTAACTGAAGTCAGTACTTTTTCAAACTTTGTATGCAATTCTTTGGGGAATTTAGGAAACCCAAATAAGCATTTTTATAGAAAAATGTTGCGTATAATTTTTCCTTCTATTTGCTAGAAATCCACGATTCATGCACTGACATTAGCTAAATGACACTCTGTGTTGTACTTTGAACTTTTCGCTGGTGCTATAATCTGTTTTAGTAAATAGGATGTATGTTTTTTCTAAAGGTGTTAGTTAAAATCTGTGTTTTTCCCTAGAACAGTGTAAATAGCAGTGATATTCTAGTGTGAAACTATGTAGATAATTCGACATTGTAAACATATACTTTGGGTATTTTAATACTCGTGCTCGAATGGATGGACGTTTCCTAAGAAATACTTTGTTTAATTAGCTTAGTCTCTGTATAGTAAAACATCGCTATACTATTTACTGCGAAGAGGGGGGGGGTTAAGAGGTATTAAATTTTTATTTAAATAGAAAAAATTGGTGAAATTTTGCTAAATCAAAAGTGTTTATGGTGAAACAGAGTAATTTTGATAAATTTGCTAAAATTTATCGAAACGTTTTAATTAATTTGAAATGTTTTTCAAATGACTCGTTCCGTGTCAGTCAATTGTCACGTGCATGACTGATTTCGTGTCGGTGGTTTATTCATTTCCCCATGTATTCCTATGGGTTTTTAAAAATTTAAATGCTCAATTTCGTTGCGAAAAAATGTAACGTGGTTGATCAAAAACGTTTCGATTGTTTTTTACTTTTAACACGAAATGCGTTGTGAATGATGCTTCTTTCAATACCGTTTTTACGTTTTCCACAAATTTTTGATTTACGCTGCCGATAATTTTGATAAATATAGTACGTTTAGGTCAATGCTTCGGTCTAATGATATATTGCCTTTCTGTTGACGCAACGGAAACATCTCAAACTTGTTGAGACTCGTCCTAATAATGCCCTCGGGGCAAACACCTGTAATCAATTAAATGCTTGAAACCCCCTCGTAGGATGAATCACCAGCCCCCATTAATAAAGCAATAGATCACTCTAAATATAAATTCCATTGATTCAATACAAATGGTTCGACCCCCCCCCAAAGCCATTAAGACACGCCTGGACATGTTTACGTATAACTAAAAAACAGATGGAATGTCTTAACACGTTGGTAGTGAGTCATAAATCACTCTAAATATAAATTACATTGATAGCAATGCAAGGAATCAAGTGACATTGCCATGCCCCCCCCCAAGACCTTTAGACACTGAACGTGCTTGCGTATAAATAAAAGCAGATTGGGATAAATTATTTTGTTATGAACCATGTTCGACCTCCTCCTCCCCCTTAATGTCATGTAACCTACACCTGCTGGGTTGCCAAAAGGGGATTTTGTAAACTATAGAGAGTCATTTCAGTTCCGAACTCTGGTGAGAAAGGTTGTTGACAAGGTTAGTAAGAAATCATGTGTTACGGTATATGTAATTCTTTTTTGATTAAAATGTCGCTTAAAATGTGTGCTAATTAGAAAATATATGAAGCAGTCTAGCTATATTCGTGTATACTTTAGTTAGGATCAGCATTTTATGATGTTTTATAGTAATTTTTGTTCATTTTAACTGATTACCAGCTACCAAGTTGTGTAAAAACTGCCTTAATTCCCCTTTTATGATATTACAATGTACTATTTTTTAACATAGTAACTTAATAACCATTACACAAAAGGAGTACTCCTAGAACATCATCGTAGTTTAGTTTTCAATAAACTACGAAAACCTTATGTCAATTAAAACTAGTTCTTGAGTATAACATAAGCACACATGGAGACCTCAAAATCATATACAGTATAGCATTACAGGATGGTGTAGAAAGGGTTTACTGAACCTATATAAATCATGCCCTAAATGTACACAATATCCTAAAGATACACCTAATAATAACAATACAAAACATGAGTACACCTAGAACCGCGTCGTAGCTTAATTTGTAAATGTATTTTGCAATGTAAACCTCATCTCACTTAAATCTAGTTCATGTAATATAACATAATCATACATGGAGATACCTTAAAATCCTACAGAGAACAACATTACGGGAAGGGTGTGTGTAGAAAGGATCTATTGAACCTATGGAATTACCCGTAAATTATATCTTAAATGTACACAATATCCTAAAGATACATCGAAATAATACCACTATGGACACTGAATGCCTTCAATACCAATAAATTACGTGACGTCATACCAATACACTAATAATAAATTCAAAATGCCCGCCAACACCAGCACGTGACACGTGACGTTATCAATTCCGCCCAGACCCACCCCCTCAGGCACGATACACACTTGGCAAATAGTAATAATCAACCAGATCTCCCGCGACCCCCCAAAGGGCATGACAATGGTTATGCACCTTCCCCTCCTTCCCACCAGCTCAACGTAACCCCCACCCCTTCAGGCACGGCACGACCTAGAGAGAAGAACTAAAAGGGGAGGATGAGCCCCTCCTCCCAGCTACACTAAGTACAACCGTATACGGACAATCTTGTCCGTTTACGGGCGTCTATATTCTCTTGAAACGGAGCTTTATATCTACAAAACTAGTAAAGGCATCGCATTTCCGAAAAATATTCCCAAATTTTCGCTTTATATTGTGAAAAAAGGTAATTACAATTTTGTTGTATTTCTTCACACACCAACACAAGGGAAACTGCTTAAGTGGTGTACTAATGTAACAACGGACGCTTACAGACACACAGACAGACGACTTTATTACTCTTTCTGTATTAAAATTGAGCTTAGAAATAAGAGTATCTTAAAATATCAAAATAAATGTAATTAATATTATATATTTTCTTCGTTAATATTTCATCTTATTGCGCATTACATCGTTTTAAGAAAGAACAATTAAACATTCTTGAGATACTTGACTAATATTGACGTTTGAAATGAAGCATACGCCGGTTGTTTCGCCTTACTCAAATAGGTAGTATATAAAGGTTTCGAATTCCAATGATGTAAATGACAGCGCAATTGCATAAAGCTTTGGAGGAAGCACTGAGTTACAATCTCTTCGGTATTTTAAGTCAATCACACAATAAAACTTGTATTTAAAAAAATTGCGTCATCTTTTGGATAAAATTGAGCTGGCATAAACCAGAAGCTGCATATGGGCATCTTTCGCATATAACCTAATTTTGAATACTAAGATTTTGAATTTAAATTTTTAATTGGTTTCTGGATTTTTTACCTCTCCGAGTGAAGATGACGGTACGGAGAGGTATTACATCGGACTTGCCTGTCAGCGCGTTCGCACATGAAAAATTGGAGCAAACGCGTTCACAGGAAGCAATTTTTGGTTTCTACTCACATCGTTTCACCAAAGATGCACGCAGTAACGACTTTTCTTATAATATATTATTTATTGTGAATCAAGTGCCTTATATACCCCAAATTTCCAAAAATTATTAGAGGCATACACTTGTATTCAAACGTCAACAATAGCAATGTTTTAAATGATTTTAGGAATAAAGTTTCTTGAAACGATTTAACTAATATTAAGGTAAGTTAATTACGATTAATATAATAATTATCAATTATATTTATTTGATTATAAGAAAAACCTCTTAATTTCGTCTCGACTTGGAGTAGTATATTTTAGTTTCCCAAATTGTAATATTTTATTTTAGCTCATAGCTCCCTGTAAGTATGAAACTCTTAACAGCATTTTCTTCCATATTTTCCCGGCGCATCGTGCTTTTCGCGAACCCCTTAGGCGGCGGTGCTGGTTTTGTGCCCACCTATTGTAGTACCAAAACTCCTCCCACAGGGTGCAAAAGTGTAAGCGCGCTAAATCTGAAAGCAAATGTTGTAGTATGAAAATATTCTACGTTTCATAATTATAGGGTGGTATATATTATTTTCTTATGAATTTATTATTAGTATTTTTAATTGGATAGCTAAATTGTTAAAAGTTTTGGGAACTCAAAGGTTTTTGAAATTCTAGCATTATTATCTTTCAAGATTTTTTTTCATAAGTAAAAGGGTTTGTATTCAGCACATACGTATTATATGTTTTTTAAAATCGAAAGAAGACCCTCTTGCTTCTTTTTAAACTCAAAGAGGTTTACGCTGTTTGTTCAACCTATGTAAACCTTGTTTTCTAACAGTGAACCCTCAATGGTTTGCAGTTTTTTGTAGGTACCACTTTTAAACCAGCAATGGTTTGCAGTTTTTTGAAAGCACCACTTTTAAACCAGTAATGCTTTGCTGTTTTCTATGCACCACTTTTAAACCCTTAATGGTTTGCTGTTTTTAGCATTACCATTTTTAAAACCATCAAGGCGTTGTCTTGAAAGGGACTACATTGAAACCATTTTTTCACAGATCCCTGGCATTTCTTTTTATAAACCAGAAACGGTTTATCAAAGTTGTTTTAAACCAGTAATGGTTTGCTGTTTTTGAAGGCGACCCTTTTAAACCATTTAGTTGGTGCTGTAAAACCCTTAGTGGTTGCTGAGAAAATCATAAACCCTATATAAACCCTTTGAACCGCCGCAGTATTCTTTAGGGTTGTGATGCCCCTGCGATATTCGTCTAGTGTAAAAGGTTGATTGTTGACCGCCTGCGGTCCTGAGGTCTGTGGGAGCGGGGCAACCTCGCGCTTTTTATAATATTTGGTATGGTAAAAATCGGCCAGGGTCGTGGCCATAGCCGCATCATCTGCATGTGGGGAGGCCGGAGTTGAGAGCGAGGACCCTTAGTGGTCCATCGCAGGCTTCCCAAAATTTTGGACATAGGGCTGTGTGCTGTGAGTTTTGAGCAGAAGAGGTGCCAACCCTGTCGTCGTTAAGTTTTGAGAAGTCGACGAAAAGATGCTCTGGCCCTTTTATATGCTACGAGTTCTGCAAGGGAAGTGTTGTCGGCGAAAGCGGTTGCGGTTCCAATTCATTTTTGCGTGGTGCTGGCTTAGTTTCGGCCCTGACGGTTTATCGCATGATCCCCCTACATAGGGTGTCGACCGTTTAGGTCCCCATACAGCACATAGAGGGCCACGAGTTGAGACGAGAGGAGAAGTAAGTCGGGCGCCGTCGTCCGGCCCTTCGCGTCGTATAGAGAGTAATTTTCTATCTGGCGGCCATGCCAAGTGATTTTCACCGCTACGTCCCCCATCGGGCGGGAAATTTCTTGGATAATTGGACCGGATGGAGATCCTTGTGTGCCAAGACGGCCACTCCACCCCCTCTTTGGGTCTCTGAGTGTATATCCACTTCGCGATCTTGTCGGAAAATCAAGTATCAGTGAAAGTTGTATAACTGTTTTGCCGGTGTAAGCCAAGTTTCTTGAAGAGTAATGATGTGGGGATTCTCGTGATGGATGAGCGCCGTGAGGTCCCCCAAATTAGTCACCGCGCTCCTTATGTTCCATTGGATAAGGGTTAAATTATCTGGCATCTGGTTCATTGCGAAGAAAGGACGAGAGGCCAGATTTTAACTGATCTGGAATGAGAGGGTCGACTTCCTGGCGTTAAAGCGGAGTGGACTGGAGCCTGTTAGCCACAAGGGTGACTAGGGAGACAATATCCAAGTCGTTATTGACGTTCTGAATAAACGTCAAAAAGGCCTCAGCAAGGACCTTGATAAGGACGGGGAAGCGGGGGTGTGAAGGGTTGGGCTGGAGACTTAGGCCGATTGGTTAATGACTTCGTTGGCAACGGAGTGGCAGGTTTGCCCTGGGTGACCGTAGCATAGGTTTTCTGTTGTTGTGTGGCTCGGAATTATTTTGCAGCGTCAGATTTCGCGATATTTTCTTTCTGTTGAATCCTCAGAATTCGTACTTCTTGTAGCCGTCGTGGGCAAGTGTGGGTTTTTGCGGAGTGTGCACCTTTACAATTGGGGCACGTCGGTGGAGCATCACAGTCTTTGGTATCCTCATGGTGAGCCCCACAACGGCAACAGCGGAACGCGGCTTTACAATATTTGGGAGGGTGGTTATAGCGTTTGCAGTTCTTACATTGCATGGGACGTCTCTCATATGGGGCAACTTTGTAATTGCGATAATAGAAGCGCACCTCCGTCGGGACATCCTCCGTATCGAAGGACAGGAGGAACATTGTGCTTTCTGGGCCAAGCCTGGATACGGTATTAATCGCGTATCCCGCGAGCTGAAGGCCCTCTTTGACTTGAGCGTCTGTGAATTCGCGAGGGGCATTAGCGATCACTCCTTTGCCCCCTTTTTCATTGTTGTGTCCCGGGTGCTGATCCTTGAAAGGTACGTTCTTAATAAAGGTCCAAGATTGGAGTGTCTGGTATTGTGCGGGAGTCTTGGGGACCACTAGCAGGGCCCCCCTCTCAAAACTCGAATATCTTTCAATTCCCCCACTGTCTTATCTATGTGATAGCAAAGGCTTATGAAACTCATGTCATGAAAAGTGGGCTTACTGTTGGTGTCGTTTGTATCTCTTGGAGTTGTCCTAAATGTCTCTGGTTGGAAAATAAGGGGTCCCGTTGTCTCATTGTGCTCTTGGCTGTCTTCCTTAGTCAAGTTCGTGGAACTTGAGAAATCTGGTTGGGGGAATTTCTTACTGGCCAAAGCGTCGTCTGCTACTGGCTGGGAGTTCGTCTCAGTACGCTTTTCAGCGAGATTATCCTTGTTTGAACTGGGGGAAACTTGTCTTCCTGTTTCTGCCTGGGAAGTGGTGGAACCTTCCATGCTGGCATCACCATCTTGCCCAGGGTCCGGCCGGTTTCTTCTTCGAAGCCGGGCCGGGAGTAGTTTTCTTTTTCCGTTTTTCCTTCTTACCGTGATCATCCATAAGATCCTTCAAGACGCGAGGCATACGGCGAGAGCAGAAAAGAGCGACCAGCCCCCGACGAGACCAGGCGGCCAAAAAAAACGATGTCCACATATTCTTTGTCCAATATGACAATGACACCTACCATCTAGTACCGTTTTCTATTGACATTTTCGCTGGAGTAATGTTAAAGGACTAGAAATGAACGTTGCCTTATAAGTGATTTAAAATACAGCTACGTCTCCTTCAGTATAGCGCTCCTAAAAAATAGGTAGGGTGTTCGGTCGTTCGCTTTTTTAAATCTTTCATTTTAAATCGAGGTCTAAAAAATATTAAACCTCCTTATCTATCGCAATGTTTTAACCATTTGGTTTTCGGTCGGCTAGCTGGAGCTTATAGTACAGGGTAGATATGAATTTGAAAGGAACTAAATATGACCAAGCTGAAAATTTCAGAATCCAAAGTGCTTATGGTCCTAATTAACGTCCGGAAAGTCCCCAAGCTTCCGGTGCCGGCTTTCGCCGCCATATTGGAAAATGGCCGCCATACTGGATGTTTCTATATCTCGAGATCTAATGAACCGATATACATGAAGTTTCTTTTAAACGATGTCTTATGACGATTACAATCCAAACAGATCCAATTTTGTAGCCCTTACATTATAATTACAGAGGTGTTTACGCTTATCATGGGAAAAAAATTCAAAAATATTTTGCTTTCCAAAATTCTTAAATGTTAAACGTATTTTAATTTTTTCTAATATCATCGTTATTTACATTTGTTTACGCTCAATCATACTAATTTTTCTGTTTTAAAATCAATGAAATTAATTTCGAGATTTATTGAATCGTTTGAGACCCCACGCACATTTCGGCGCGTCTAGTAATTTAAGCCTGGTAGCCGTTCATGGAACTGCATGGTGCCTCAAGCGTTATCGATTCTTTTAGCTTCAGGGTGGATTTTCAGTTTTAGTTTCTGTTCCAATTTCCCAATAGAGTAAGCTATGTCTATAGCATCACTATTTTTTAAAAGTACTTGAAAAATATTTAATTTAACCTAACGTTAGTTAAAATTTAAGATGAATGAGTGCGTTTTGTGTTCTGAACCTTTGAGTGGCGAAACTGTCATCGTGACAAGGGGGATTAAAACATTAATCGAATGCAGTTTGAAAAGGAAGGATCAATTACATGTAAAACTACAAGATGTGGCAAGTATTTCAGTTCACACTTTCTGTAGGAAAAATTATACGCGTCCCTCGAGCATTGAGGCTCATTTAAAAGCCACTTCCACTGAGACATCTGGAAATGAGTTAACTGATAATGCAGTGAGACTACGATCATCTCTCGAACAATTTGACTTTAAGACCAACTGTTTATTTTGTGGAAAGATTTTACTTAGTGAAAGGCAAGAAAAACAGGAAATACGGTATCGCATACCAGTTTAAGAAGTGACAACCCTAGAGATAGCTGACGCTATAAAGAAACGCGCTCTTGAACGAAACGATGAACTTGGGGAAATTTTTAATGCGCGTGTAAATTCAGTAGTAGATTTAGTTGCCACAGAAGCAAAGTACCATAGGCCATGCAAGCTCAAATGTTTCTTGCATGAAGAATCATCAGGACATATAGGACGACCTAAATATCCTGCACAGATAAGGGCCAATGGCGTCTATGCCTTCCTGGAGGAGGGCGGGAAAGACGCCATCTGGGCCAGGGGACTTGTAGGGCTGAAACGAGTTTACAGCCCACTGAAGTCTAGAGTATGTAACTACCTTATTGGCGATGCCCCAGTCCGCCCTGTGCGCTCTCCGAAAGTGCACGGGGGGAGCGCCGGTGCCTGTGAGGTCAAAGGCCTTGGAGTCCGGGAAGTGTACCTTAAGCATATGCTTAAGGGTATCAGTCCCTGACTTGGTAAACTCACCATCTGCCACCTTGATGGTGCTGAGCTGGTGAGTGTTATCATGAGCCAGGATCTTCATGATTTTGGCAGTAGCGGGGGCATCAGAGATGCTACCGCAAAAGTCCCTCCAGGAGTTCCTCTTGGCCTCCCGGATGGCTTTATTATACTTATTGAGGGTCTGTCTATAAATAGTCCAGTCCCCAGTCCTCTTAGCCCTATTAAAGAGTTTCCGAGTGAGCTTGCGAAGCTTGCCAAGTTCCGTATTCCACCAAGGAACGAGCCTTGGCCGGCTGGCAAGCTTCGCTGGACAGTTGTGGTGGTAGGAATCGATAATGGCTTGTTGCATGAGATCAACTGCCGAATCAAATTCCAGCACCGAGGAAAGCTTTGGAGCATTACCTCTGAGAAGGAGGCGAAGTTCCTCCCTGTAGCCGGACCGACTGGTCCGGCGGGGGTTACGCAGTTCCGTCTTAACCGAAGTTGACTTGACCGCAACCGAGAAGCAGATGTGCCTATGGTCCGAAAGAGACGGTTCATTAGACACATGCCAGTTGGAAACCGACAGACTGATATTGTCTGCGGTAGCGCGGAGTCCCGATCCAAGACCGGTATCTCCCACGCTTCCACCAGCAGCACCCTCGGCCCCTAACTCCATCCTAGTGACAGGAGCGTGGGTCCTCTCGGTATCAGAGTCCTTCAAAAAGTCGGACTCTGTCCCGAGGACTATGTCTGAGCTATCTGGAAGGGATGGCTCTAAATTGATGCCAGCAATATTTGCTGCCAGCTCCCCACTCACGCTGGCTGCAGTGTTGCCTTCTTCATCCGAAGCCTCAAGGGCATTCTGGAGAGGGTCCTTAGGCGCATTCAGGACTTTAAAAGTCCCGACATCCACGCCAGTAAGACCCTCGAAGCCGGCCTCCTTGATGGCCTCCATGGAGGAGCCATCAATTAAAAAGATCCAGCGTCTGGTGCTCTTCTCATCGAACGACTTCAGGCACCGCCAACAGTCGGTCAGAAACCTACCGTTGTAGGCCTTCAATCGCCGGAGAAGAGCCGCCGGATCAGTGGTGCGACGGTCCTTGGTCCGGAAGGACACCTTGAACGGCTTCGGGAGTTCACTGGCCTTCATTACTGAAAGCCGTGTTCCCCCTATGGCACGCTCATTATGGTGTAGCACCTTCACGATCCAATCGCCGGTCGCAGAATCCCCACAAGAATAGATCATGGCCCCAGCCATGATGTGGAAATTGAGAGGACGCGGCAGCGAGCTTCCCGAAGAAAGCTCAGCGTCCAGTGCGTCAAGTATAGCGGCCTGGATGGGAACAACGTCCTCCTCCGTGACCGCATTGGTCGGATAGCCATCTTTAACAATGGCCATCTTGACAATACTAGCGACGTCGCAGTAAGACTTGGTCTTCTTTGACGCCGCAGCTTGTAAGCTAGGCGAGGGATCAGGGTCCTCAGCCCTAGCTCTCTTTCCAGAAAGGATGGTAGCTTCTCTTGCACCAGGCGTAGAGTCCGTACCCAAGACGTTACTCCCGGCACCCGAAGGTACAGGAGTCCCATCTCGGCCCGTATCTCCTGCACCCAGTGCAGAGTTCTGGCCATCTTTTTGGGATTGTTTTCTTCGGCGGTTGGCCTTGCGCCTCCTATTAGCCTCACTCAACCTGGTAGAACCCGATTGAGGAGCAGGAGGTGACTTTTGGCCTTCCGCCGATTGCGGGTGGTTGCTGCCAGAGGCAGCATCACGCCCAGGAGCAGGTTGGGAGTTGCCTCCTTCCCTGAGAGAAGGGTAGGTAATGGTAGAACCGGCTCCATGCCCAGGTTTGTTTTTAAATTTAGTATTTAGAGAATCCATAGAGATCCCACGAGTAATGAGGCAAGTAAAAGGTCACCACCCGGTAGTCCTCAACCCGGGTGGAAGGCTAATTACAACGGGGTATCGCCTGGTGCCCCGAGGGGACCGTTCGAGATACCGTAGATTAACTTCCCCGGTACCACACAGCCCTCAGCACGGTACCTGCACACCTTGGCTTGGGAAGGGCGCGTATCAACTCAGCCCACAAAACGCAGTGGTTGACCAGCTCTCACCACCGAGGAGGTGTGATACAACGCACTGTTGAGGACCCAAGCTGGTGGTCGCGCAAGCGAAAAGAAAGGCTGAGTAGCAAAGCAAGGGGGGAATTAAGCGCGCCATCCAGCTTGCGTCTTCAACTTCGAGAGCCACGCCTACAACTAAGACTACGGGACTAAGTAGAGCCCGCTTGCCTAGCGGCTCTCATAGCTTCCATAAGTAGTTGGGAAATGCCACGCTGTGATTTTCCAATGTAAGCGATGACGTACATAATGCACGCGTAAGCATCGAGAACAAATTGAATGTCCATATTGGCTCTCCATAATCTAAGAACGCCTACAACTAAGACATTCTTAGATTATGGAGAGCCAATATGGACATTCAATTTGTTCTCGATGCTTACGCGTGCATTATGTACGTCATCGCTTACATTGGAAAATCACAGCGTGGCATTTCCCAACTACTTATGGAAGCTATGAGAGCCGCTAGGCAAGCGGGCTCTACTGTTAAAGAAAGGCTTAAAGTTATCGCCAACAAGTTTCTCACTGGTCATGAAATTTCCGCCCAAGAAGCGGTGTACTTATGCCTGCAGATAACCGTGTCTAAGTCTAGTAGAGCTACCATCTTTATCAACACAAATATGCCAGAGAAACGAGTTCATATTCTCAAACCAAAGAGTCAGCTTGATGATTTGCCAGAAGATAGTACAGATATTTTTTCGGAAGGCCTAATTGATCGTTACCCATTAAGGCCAGATGATATGGAGTCAGTCTGTTTGGCTGAATTTTCAGCTTGGTATGAATTCAATAAGAAAAAAGGCCGAGGTCAGCAAGTTTCAAGTCTAAACGAGGATGAACGACATGATAGCGAGCCCGAATCTAATGTAGCTTCGGTTTGGATCGCTTTGAACCATGGCCATGGGTTTGTACGCAAACGTACACAGGCAAAAGTCCTCCGATACAGGAATTACAGTATCGAGAAAGATACATTGGATTTCTACAGAGAGCAAATTCTCTTGTTCTATCCTTGGCGCGACGAGGCCACAGATGTTTTGGAAAAAGATTTCAAAGAAGTCTACGAAGCAAATCTGGAACTGATTTCGCGGAAAAGAAAAGAATTTGTAAATGAAACTGGTGAAGCCGACTTTGAAAGAGCGAGGGTAGAATTCCTCGATAGTGAAGCTCAAGTAGATTTGGCTAATGTGCAACCAATACTGGAGCATCAAGATGAAAGAGATCGCCAATACACGATGGATGACCCAGAATTCTCCGTTCTGGCTTGCGCACGAGATGCTACGGCAGACATCGGACGGGAAATCCCCGATTGCCGTGTCCCAGATTACACAGTCGTGCAAACTGTTCGTATAGTAGAGGACAGTGAGTATGCCAAAATGGTACAGGGTCTAAACGTAAAGCAGAGAAGTATTTGGCTACATTCTTGGACATTTCAAAACTAAGCCCGACCAGTATCTCCGCCTATTTGTCACTGGAGGAGCCGGAGTAGGTAAAAGCGTTCTCAATAACGCCGTTTGCGAGGGCGTCACTAGGTACTTCCACAAACAACCTGGGGCTGACAACTCCAACATTATTGTCTTGAAGTGCGCTTTCACGGGAAAAGCCGGTTTTAACATTGGCGGAACCACTTTGCATACGGCTTTCTCGCTTCCAGTTAGCCAATACGGAGGGCCCATGTCGAGAATGGAATCAGAAACTCTGAACAAAATTAGGGTTGCCTGGAAGGATCTTAAACTGATAATTATTGACGAGATTTCAATGGCAGGAGTAGGGATACTCACGAAGGTCAATTCTAGGTGCCAAGAGGTTATGGGGTCACAAGAATCATTCGGTGGACTATCAGTTTTGGTTGTTGGCGATTTTAACCAACTGAAACCAGTAGGCGAGAGTTACGCGTTTCAAATTCCTAAAGCTCGTGACACCCCTTAGCTGGATTGCTAGATAATAATCCGCAATGGAAAGAATTTAAGGTTTTTTTCTTGAAAGAGATCATGCGTCAGAAGGAAGACAAGGAATTCGCCATGGCTCTGAATCGAATGGCAATAGGAAAAATGGAAGTCAGTGACGTATCACTAATCAAGAAACAGCAGGTGAATGTAAAAGGCGAGCCTCCTCTCGACGCCATACATCTGTATGCTACGAACAAAGGCGCGGCAGATTTCAATGAGATGCGTCTCAGTCAGTTTAATACTGAATTTTGCGATTCTTTGACTTTCAAGCGCTTGTGCGAAAATATATACTGGATAGAGCGAAACAACTGAAGCCCTGGGGTTCTATTCTAAGGCGTTCGGTAGGAAGCGTACCGAACCAATCTGTTCGTTAGCGTCCAAAATCTTCGTTAGCCGGAAAAGTTGTGATTCTGAGACGTTCGGTAGAGTTTTTGTTCGGTAATTGTAGCAAGAAATCTTCGGTAAGCTAACGAAAGGGTTTTCCTTTCGTTACGCGTATACCGAACAACATTTTTAATATGGCGGTCGATCTTATTCGACGTGAAGTTTTGAGGTTTGCTTTGCTTGCCGATGAATTGCCAAATCGTGATTTAAGGCGGCAACGCATTTTTAGAGATAGGGCTCAACCTTTAGAACTCGATGACTATAGATTCAAGAGACCTTTTAGGATTAGAAAAGAGATAGTTTATAATATTTGCGATCGTCTTGAAGAGCGTCTTTCGGGTAGAAACGCATTGGGAATTCCTCCAAATGTGAAGGTGAGTACGTGTTTTAATGTTGTGTACAAAAATGACATTCATTTTCAATGTCACTTAGGTTTTGACTGCTTTAAGATTTTATGCTGTTGGTTCATACCAACTAGCAATAGGACAAGACCTTTTTCTTGCTGTGAGTCAAGCAACAGTAAGCCGATGTGTCTCAGCTGTCAGTATCGCTATTGTTGATGTTTTCGCAAACGAAACAATTAGATTTCCTGTCATTGAAGATGAAATAAAAACGAATAAAATAGGGTTCGTTAACTAATACTATAGACCAATCCGTTATTGACATGGGTGAAGAGAACTTTACAGGGGCAGGACTTCCATCTTGGGTTTATTCGTTCTCGCCAAAAGATGGAGCCAGAGTTCACTACATGCTGGAGGCTAGCCAACTCTTGCTGCCTCTAGTAGTGTCTCTTGGCGTGAACGATAATACCCAAGATGGAGGGCGTGCCCCTATATGCATGTTTCTCTGAAAGTAATTAATGGATTTGTCTATTGAAACATGCTGTTTTGTTATCTTTTTCTATAAAGATTTAGCAAAATAGCCCAATTTCCAGGGGTGATTGGTGCTATTGATGGTACTCAAATAGCAATTGTTGCTCCATCAATGAACGATAATCGATTCCGAGAGTATCTTTACGTAAACCGTAAAGGTTTTCATTCCTTAAATGTTCAAATTGTATGAGTTGATACTTTCTTATTATTAAATTTGGTATGCCAACTTATTGACGGCTATATTTCAAATAGGTTTGTGACCACAAGATGCGAATTATTAATTGCAACGCTAAATTTCCCGGTTCAGCCCACGACTCGCACGTTTTTCGCATGTAGGAGATATCCAACCATCTTGAGAGACAACATATAAATGGGCGTAAAGATTGTTGGCTAATTGGTAAGAAGCTATTTCAATAACAAGCATAATGTAATTAACATCAATTTCATAGGTGACAGTGGTTACCCCTTAAGGCCTTGGTTATTAACACCGATAACTCACACCGAAAGAGGTTCAGCTGAGGAGAAATATGACATTGCTTTCACAAAAACTCGTCCAATTGTTGAGTGCACCATAGGAGTTTTAAAGCAAGTGTTTCGCTGCCTGTTAATGCATCGCACACTGCATTATCATCCTACAGCGGCTGCTAAAATTGTGTATGCTTGCTGTACGCTGCACAACATGCGTCGTGACGAAGCACATAGGGATTCAGATGACGAATTTTCTGACACGGACACATCCACAAATAGCGACACGGAAGATGAGGAAAATGACGCAAGGAGAAATATGAGAAGGCGATTGAGATTGAGAAGAAGACAAGAAAGAATTGAAAGACGGGCCATTGTAATGGATGTCCCCGAGTATGCACCCAGACCTAATGACACTTGGCTTCGTAGGCCAGTTACTACGAGAACATATTGTAAGACGCTTTCGCTTATGTACCCAAACAACCGATACTGGGTTTTACAAATAAAAACACCATATAATTGAAATCAACTCTTTATTGTTGTACTCATTTTTATTGGCTAATTCTAGCCCAACTTGAGCGAAAACTGCCATATGTTTTGCTATTTCTGAAAAGGACAAAGGTAACTTCTCCAATGAGTTGGCTTTCTGTTGTTCAATAACATTTCGATGTTCCATCTCTGTTTTGATTTGTTTTAAAACAGAATTCTTTTCCTTACGACTATCATTTTTCCTCTCTTCGATTTCTTTCAGAGTTTCAGTTGCTTTTTCATAGTTTTCGGTAACTTCTGCCCTATAATTCTTTTCTAAAAACATTTTTTTAACAAAGGCTTTGTAATTTTGTTTTTTACTAAAATAGTAAATTAAATAACTTACTACGCTTCCTGCTTTTCGAAGTTGTCTGTTCTTCCCTAAGTTCCCTTTCACTTTGGGTTGTTGATGTTGGCGTTGAAATATTGTCTTGAAAAGAAAACTCTTTGGTAGTTAGTGTCAGTCTTAATTGAATCAATTATTTAAATTTATTTTATCCATTAAGTAGTCTTTCCAAGTTTTCCTGACACACTACTATTGCTATTAATACCTTTACTTCCTGACTGGCTTTCGTGTCCAGTCACCAATGAGGGTTCCTCATTTGGCATCGGCAATAAAACGTCGAAAATGTCCCCTCCTGTGACAATTTCTGCGGCAACTTCTACATAATTGGTACTCTTACCTGAGTGTTCACCTGCCTGAGACTTAAATAACTTGATGTTAATTATAGCAACAACAAAGCAGAATAACAAACAAAAATCAAACTACAAATTAGAAAGAAAATAAATTAATAAGGTAAGTCCTGCCAAAATAAAACATAAAAATTGAATGATTATATCCATTTTGTAACAACGACATATTTTTAAGCTTCAATGATAAAAACTGTTTGTCATTTCGATTGTAAACCTCATGCTGTTGATTATTTGGAGCAGCAAATCCAAATTCTCCAACGTCTCCGTTTCCATCGATACACATTTCTCCAATATAAGCAAGCAGCCGCAGTTCTGTCTCTGTCAATTGAGATTGGGTTTTCTCTCCACCCCCAGTACAACGAATTGATTGTTTAATAGCAGCAGACTTCGCTTTAACATCCGATTTCCAGTCTGCCCATGACTAAAATAGTCAAACATGAAATTGACTGATTTACTGTATTCATAACATTAAACCAACCTTCTTCCACTTCTTCACGTCTTTCGTTGCACCTACTCCATCAGCATTTAGCAATTCCGCTAATTGTTCCCATAACCTCTCTTGGGCCACTTTGGTGAACTCTGCCGTGAGTCTACCAGACACTAGTTCAGGGTGATTCTCCAAGTATTCAAGCATCATGCACCGTTGCCGTTCTGAAACTCTTGCAGCACGTGGAGCCATTTTCCCAAAACAAATGTGTATTACTGAAATAAAAGGCTGTTTCTACTGAAAATATATAATCTTAATTAACGCTACCTATGGTATGTCTATCATTTATGATGTAATTGTAGCAATTCAGCGACAAAGGCTTACCTTAAAATGGTCTCTCCTAAATATCAAAGCACTAAAATGAAACCATACAATACAATACATATAAATAGCAATGTACTTAATAGAAAAAAATATTCTTAGCTTACCAATGAATATAATTAAAATTGCCAACTTGAAGTTAAGTTATCGCAAATCGTGGCACAAACAAGGACTAAAAATCTCGTCTGCTACGCAGTCGCTTCAATATCATTGGCCCTCGTGATCCTACACGTGATTGAAAACCTCTCCTTTCGTGTAGGATTAAAAAAACATTCTATCATCCCATACCGAAAGAACGATATCTCTCTCACCGAAAGGCTTCGTAACGAAAGGGCGTTTAGGCGCGTTTAGAATTGCACCTTTTTGGTTCGACAGAAACCTTTCAGTACAGCTCGTTCGTTAGAGCTATCGTTAGGAATGTTTCGGTAGGATGAACGAACGCCTTAGAATAGGACCCCAGTTCAACTTACGGATTGAGCGAAAAAATTCGCTTGCAAATTAGTGCTCGGTATATGGTTACCAACAACATTGACATTCAAGATGGAGTTGTTAATGGAGCCACTGGCAGAATTCGTCAAATTGACTACGGAGTGCGTCCAGACGGGGTTCGTGTTCCTATTAGGGTTTGGATTTCCTTTGACCACGAAAGGGTGGGTAAAGATATTCGAGCTAAATGTACCGCTTTGATTGTCGCTTCCAAGGCCGAGCCTTCGTGGGCTCCCCTTGAAAAGACAGTGAGATCATTCACGCTTCGACACTCGAATAAAAACATCACTGTGTCTAGGAAACAATTTCCCTTACAAGTGGCAAAAGCAATAACCATTCATAAGAGTCAGAGTGATATCTACAAATGCGTGGTGGTTCATACCAATAAAAACTGAAAAATGCAAAGGTCAATGTTGTACGTTGCTTGCAGCCGAGCCACTTCCGCTCAGGGGCTTTTTATCGATGGTGATTTTGTAGCACCCGAACCTCCAAAGGACAATGACGTCGTTAAAATAGAAATGAAGAGAATGGAAAGAGAAGCGCAGCTCTTCGTGTCCACATTGCTTTCACGGCCAGTTATGTTTTTCCATAACCCCGCGTCTTTAAGGGGTCATTTGCAGGACGTCAGACGTGATGATTTCATTGTCAGTGCTGACTTGCTTTTGTTTGTGGAAATTCGAGCGAAAGAGCAAGCTGATTTAAGTATCGCTCAATTCGAGAATTTTGGAGGAATTTTCTTGCCCGAGAACGCTCCCGAAAGAAGATCTTATGGATAGACGATTTATGGAAATAGTAAAGTGACTGAACAGGTTTTGGATTGTAAAGTCACTCATGGTCGGCTTCCAAATGGGCAGCCATCGCCCATAGCCCGCCTTGAACGGATTTGGCTTGATTGTAAATTGGGAGGAGAGAAAATAGCGATAGTACTGTTGTACAAATCGCCTCAAGCCAGCTTGAAACTGGTGTTAGATGATTTGACTATGCTATTTTCTAAAAAATACGATCCGACCGTACCTACTTTGATCGTTGGAGATTTTAATGTTGACTTTTTACTAAGGAAATAGGCATTGACAAAGTTTCTTTTGCCTTGGCAAATTGAACTTATGCCAGGATTGAAAAACAAGGTTTCAACCAATAAAGGGAGTCAGCTTGACTTAGCCTTTGGAAACGTATTGCTAATCCAAAAATATAGTGCTGATTATAGAGAATCGACCTATTCTTTTCACAAATCGATTTATGTTTTTAGAAAAGTTAAAGACAAGCCTTAAAATGCTTAGAAAATGGCATTCGATAAAAGTAAAGGAGATCACTCAGAGGGAGATAGCATATTCATTTGATTATGCTTTCTCGGCCTTTAGAGAGTGATGTGTATACACGTGAACGAGATCACTCAGAGGAAGAAAATATTTGCGATTGACTAAATTCTATTAAATAAAGAATTTATTCATATTGTTCATGCTTTCTTGGCCTTTAGAGAGTGATAGATCACTCAGAGGGAGAAAACATATCCATTTGATTAAATTCTTAAATAGAATTTAATCTTGTTGATCATGTTTTCTCGGCCTTTAGAGAGTGATGTGTATACACGTGATCGAGATCACTCAGAGGGAGAAACCATTTCCAATTGACTAAATTCTTCTAAATAAAGAATTTATTCATATTTTTCATGCTTTCTTGGCCTTTAGAGAGTGATAGATCACTCAGTGGGAGATAACATAACCATTTGATCAAATTCTTAAATGGAATTTAATCTTGTTGATCATGATTTCTCGGCCTTTAGAGAGTGATGTGTATACACGTGATCGAGATCACTCAGAGGGAGAAAACATTTCCAATTGATTAAATTCTTCTAAATAAAGAATTCATTCATATTGTTCATGCTTTCTTGGCCTTTAGAGAGTGATGTGTATACATCTTATAGAGATCACTTTGAGAGAGACTTCATTACCTCTTATGTTTTCAGCTATTTTGATACATTTTCAATTATAAACTTCCCATTATTATTAATTTCTCCCCGTAAACTTTTCATTCTTATCTATAAGTATATATGTACATTCTAAGAAACTAATTTATCAAATATTTACATTGTAAGAAACTAATTAATCAAATATGTACATTCTAAGAAACTAATTTATCAAATATGTACATTCTAAGAAACTAATTTATCAAATATGTACATTCTAAGAAACTAATTTATCAAATATGTACATTCTAAGAAACTAATTTATCAAATATGTACATTCTAAGAAACTAATTTATCAAATATCTACACTCTATAAATGCGAAATATATAATATTTCCATATTTTAATATTAAACCAAGTATATTGACACTATAATCAAACTATTTTATGAAATTAAGAAAATTGAATTACCTATCTAATCAAGATTTAAAATGCAAAAAAACTAAATTGTTTTATTATTTTTTAAATTAAGGAGACCAGATATGTAGTTCTTTAGAAAACTATTCAAGTTCATCCCACATGTAAAGAATCCCCACCTCGAAATGTTTTAATCCAATTAAAACCACATCCAAAAGCTTGGTTGAGACAAGATGAATAAAACTATATCAGCGAAACGGTGCTTCACAGCCGGGAGTGTGGCGCACTCCTGTAAGCCAAGCTTCAGGGCGGCAAAGTTTGAGGGAATAAGACACATGTCGGCGATCCTACCCTATAGGTGCCGACTGCCCCGTGTCCGCCGGAGGTGACTTGACCCCCACACCCCTTCTGTCACCTCCCAAGTAAACCTCATTTCCTTCCCTGCTTAAACACATACTGAACCCTGACTAATCGCATCCTTGTCGGTGACGTATGTGCCCTACTTACATTGAAACCTCCACAATACAAAAAAGAAACGGTGCTTCACTGGCAGAAACAATGCTTGGGAAGCTGCTAAGACACTTCGAAATAATTCTACCAATATAGAGAAAAACATTACCCGAAGCGCCGTTAACTTAAAATTACAAAAAAAATCAAGAGTCAAAAACCAATGAAGCCGTGTGTGCCGAATGAATAAAAAACTAAACCAACATAACTGGAGACCTGGAGATCAATGATTCACCAAAACCCATAAACCTTCCAATCAAGTAATCCAAAAAGCAGTCTAAACTATTGCTGTCTGAAAAGTTCGAGGGGAAGTCAATATTAAGAACAAGTTATAGAATACCGTTATAACCCTTAAGGCCATATTAATTTCCCGTTAACCTTCACATCTGGTCCCTTGTTTTTTGGTGTCAGAAATATATTTTTAAGTTTGTGTATAATTAAAAGTTCCTTAAAATTTATTTTGATGTGCATATGGTACACTAACGCCCCAGGAAGATATTAAATTTATACGGGTAATAATTTTATCACTGTTTATGGTAGGGCATCGAGGGGCTATTCACTCGGATATTGTGTTCGGTAAATCATTTAAGCATTGCAAAATAGTAAAATATAGCGCTATTCACTCATTAGGGTAAGGTAGAGAGGGGTTATCCACTCCTTGGGGTAGGGTTTTATATTTATTTCCTTTTATTTATGTGCTAATTAAATAGATAACGATTTTCCCCGTTTCCTACCGCGCTCCTCATGTGTTTCGTTCTCGTTCGGTAGCTTTCGCCATCTATGTTATGTTTGACTGGAACTTTTTGACGGTTAATTCGTTTGGCGGTCGGATACTTGTGAATTTGTATCTTTGGGGTCGGATACTTCTGAATTTGTATCTTTGGGGTCGGATACTTGTGAATTTGTATCTTTGGGGTCGGATACTTCTGAATTTGTATCATTGGGGTCGGATACTTCTGAATTTGTATCTTTGTGGTCGGATACTTGTGAATTTGTATCTTTCGGGTCGGATACTTCTGAATTTTTATCTTTGGGGTCGTAAACTCCACCAGACTTCATTAAAGTGGAAGTGGCGACTTTAATTCTAAAAATAACCATTAATAATCTAAATTTTTTAAAGCTAAATGGAAAGAAAGGTATAGCTTGTTATATTTCCCCTTCCCGCGGGCGCCGGCAACCTCTGTTCTTCATATTCTGGTATAGAAATACCTTGCACTATGAGTATATTCATGCACACTAATGAATATCTTTTTTACGCTTGCGTACTAACTACAGTGTTTCACAAGTAAAACGTTCTTGATTGCTGGAGCCTTACAAACGATGGGGCTCTAATCTGGCCGGGGTATGACACGTTCTGATTTCTGTGGTCGCTTATCTTTAAAATGTCGGGATATAAGTCTATAGATGTTCGGACATTAGTCTTATGGTAGGTTAAAAAGATTTATAGAGTGGTCAGAGTTTTTCATACCAAACCCAACGATCTCCAAAAACAAGCATAAACATTTTGTTATAACTTTGAAACCAATAAAAATTAACACTTTTTTTAAAGAAAAATAACAGTAAAAGTTAATTTTTTTTAAAGCAACATAACAAAAATTAACACTTATTTGAAAGAAATATAACAATATAAAATGAACACTTTTTATGAAAGAAAAATAAAAATCTAACTCTGTTTTTTTAAAGAAAAATAAAAAAAATCCAACTTTTAACTCTTTTTTTTTAAAGTTAAATAAAAAAATCTACCTCTTTTTTTGAAAGAATAATAAAAAAATCTAATTCTTTTTTTCGAAAGAAAAATAAGAAAAAATAACTTTTTAACAAAAAAATCTAACACTTTTTTTTGAAAGAAAAATAACAAAATTTAGTTTTCCTTAAGTTGCCCATCATTTTCGTCTGATTTAGATTTTTCTTTTTCACCCACATCATGTTTCTTACCCAGAGAAGAGCTTTCATCTTTTGAAAGCACTGAAGAGGTTTCATTGCTTCCACCTAGCAAAATTTCAAATAAACCGAAATTATTCCAAATTTAGCAAGCAAATAAACAAGGCAAAATTACGGTTCATCGTTTAAATTATAAAATCCACGCAAGTCTTTACTGAAATTCCACGCTTGGTACTGCGCGTTTATAGCGGACGTAAAATCAAAATACGCTGTTCCCAAACCAACTTGCCGGAAACCTTTCACCAGTAACTTAGCACTAACTCCGTTGAGATAAGCGAAAGCCATTATTTTAATAATCTGGTCGGGTGTCTCTCTATGTTTTAAGAATAAAAGTCTTTTTATATCATTAGGCCATAAATATTTTCGTCCCACTATTTCCTCTATTTTCACCATAGGATTTTGGCTTTTCTTAACTGAACTCATATTTTTAAAAACCTGAGTAAATCGGACCGTATATCTTTAATACCTCTCTCGTCGTACTTTTCTATAAAACTAAAAACTGGTAGAGTACACTGGTTGACACGAAGAAAAGGAAAAATTTTGAGCCTCTAAAAAGGGAATGTCCCTTAAGGTCTATTCGCCTGAAACTTTCCTATTTTATTTGCTCAAGCCAACAAGGTGAATTGTAAAGAAGGGACGATGAAAAATGGGAGTGGTACTTTTAGCTTCTTCTCTCTTTTACCCTTATTTAAGTTGAAATTTTAACCCGTCTACCCACGACTGGCTGGAGCCATAAACGTAGATAAAATCACTTTCCCATGTCGCCTTCCCTTCTAATTGTCTTGGGACTAGCCATTTCCTTTGTACAACCTGAAATTGGTAGACATACGCCACCGATGACCAGCCAAAAGCCCTCCCAAATTACTACAACTCCGTTTACTATACCACCGAAGATGCGAGATTAGAACGCGGGCGCGCTTCGTGGGAGGGAAAAGGTCTTGTAAGCCTATATGTATACCAATCGTCAAGACATAAGGTTTTTAAAAATGGTTTGTCATAATTAAGACATATTCTTTCCAAGATTCTCGGAATACGTAGGAATTAGTAAAAGACGGATACGTTAATTCCCCCTACAAGGGAAAGTGACGAAAAGTTTCTCGTATTCGCTTGTCGTTTCATTTGCTCTTTAGTCACCCTTGAATATATGGCAGTCTTAACAGAAACACCCTGTACAGGCTCTAAATGTAATAAATAATTAAATGAACCCTACTCTTAAAATTCAATTAAAGAACCCTTAACATCTCAACGTGAAAATAAAAATAAGAAATAAAAATATTTTGGGTGTAACTATGCCTAAATCTAATTCCAAAAAATAAGATGGCCCAAGGGCCGGGCCTTACCGACCCCGCAAACTAAAAATATCCAACGCCCCGACACTTTGGCTAAACTAAAGGAGCAAACTTAGTATCTGTCAAGTCTTTATGGTAGAGCGTCTTAGTACTATGCAGCAATCCTAACTCAATTACCGGCTGCAACCTTGAAAAATAATATAAATGTGAACCTTGTTGACTAGATCCTAAGTAAATTTAAATGGGTGCTTAAATTACGCAAAATTAAAAGAAATCAAAACATTGCACAACTACGTCTAAAATAATTAAAGTTTAACTCCAGTCAAAACTAATGTCTTAAGAAAAGAAATAGGTATGTTTTATGGCATTACAAAAACACTATTTTAGAAATATTTTGAATCAAAGTAAAGAATTTTATTTTAGAACTGACAAAAAAAAATTTTATGGAATTTTATGGAATTAATAAAATCGTTTTCATAGAAAAAAAATTATGGTCCTGACAAAAAGTCCAATAGTTTTTCCAGGAGTGCTTTATTTGTGCTCGGCTGACCAGCCCGAGCTCCACGATCAGCCCGAGCTCCACGATAACGGCGACCATTACGAAATCGCCGCCTTGGAGCGCTTCCTCGATCTTCAACAGGTAGATCTGGGCAATTTCTAATGAAATGAGTTGTAGCTTTACAAAAGTGGCACCGTTTTCTTCGGTGTGGGAAGGCCTCGGTTGAAGTTGACGGTGTTGCTGTTGGTTCTGGCTCTCCATTTTCTTTTGGGTTCTTTTCGCCATCACCTGGAGGCGTTTCGTTTTCATTATCCATTAAATTGTCCATTCTTTCTTCATTTGTAGCTAAATAGTGCGACGATATTTTTTTATTATTATGGTTTAGAAACATTTTATGAATTTGAGAAATGTTTTAAGTCCTATTCGTTTTATAAACAAGGGAAGCTCAGTGTTAAGAGGGGTCGTCAAGGTTAGAGTAAAGAGGTTTGGCGTCGGAGGGTCCGAGAAAGTTTAGAGGCGCCAGATTGTCGCGCCGAAAAAGGTTCGCACCCTTTCTTTTCGGTTGGTCCTCTTTTGTGCTCGTCCCCAAATTTCCCTTGTGTAAATAGCTTTGCCCTTCTCTCTTTATTTCTTATAAGTACATACCAAACAATTTAGCAAGCATTGGTATTGTCAAACGCCTTTCATGGTTACTATTTTCGTAAAATGATGTATAGAATGTAGGCCAATGCATGGTAAAAGCCAGGTCGCCAAAGAGCTAGGTAATCCGGCGCCGACCAAAGGTCGAGAGACTACGTGACCCAAGGGTTGAACACCCTGGGCATTTTCGTCAACTTTTGGCTCGAAGAAACAACCAATTAAGTTGTTTGGCGCGAAAGCGTTTAAGAATGGTGTGCGGTCTTCTGATACGGGTCAGCATACGCAAAAGAAAGTTCTACCCTATCCTTTCAACCGTTTTAAATTTTTACGTGGAATACAATCGTAAAACCGTGGGCAATTTCAACATTAAAGGGAGGGTGAAGTGGAAAATCAAGTGATTTTTTTATACATTCTTCCACTATTTATAAGACCAGTCTGCGTAGTGAAACATACATGAAATTTCTCCGCGGGCTAGTCTTATAAATAGTGGAAGAATCGATAAAAAAATCACTTGATTTTCCACTTCACCCTACCTTTATTTAAAATGATTTACGATTATTAATCTATTCACAAAACTAAGAGTATCAATTACTGAAACACGTCAATTTTACAAATTTTCTTCTAAATTTGCCGTAGTGAAGTTATTTATGCTGTATATATATGCTATATATTTATCTCGCGGACTCAATTAAAAACAAGTTAAATAAATTTTTTTTTATTTTATATCATACCTTGAGACTGTGGAGAATTTTCTGTGCTCATAGTGCCTGTACACGCTTTCGTGGTTACTATAAGAATGAACCGAATCTCACAAAAGTTCCCCTTCAACATATTGTTTGGACATCTCACTTCATGAGTGGTTTTTCCGTCGCAGGAAAGGAGAAAAAAGTTTACAAAATTTTTTGCTAGGGGCTCAAAAATAGCTCTAATCTGGCCGGGGCCGTCTTGTTCTAATTGAATACACTTCTAATGTTTCTGTTTCGGTAGTCCACTGTACTAAAACGAAGAGTCCTTTGTACTTTGATTTAGTAACTATCGCCATAACAACCACGCCTAACACCTCGTGACTTCAGAAGTTGAAATTGTAGGGAGTTATCAGTTACGAGTCGTTCTCTAAAATGGCGCGAAAACCGCGTGAACAAATTTCCACTGTTTGAGTCAACGACTTGCTTTCTACCGGCCTTTCAACTGGGCGCGGTCGATCCTTTTTTTCTTGGAAGAGGGAAATTTTTTAAAACATATTCTACCTGAAAATGGATAGACTTCTATAAAGGCAATACCGGTTTTTTACGAGAAGACTAATACGTTCTCAGGTTGAATTTTAGTATAGATTCGGCACATGCTAAGCTTGTATCCCCCTTTTCTTCATAATTCTTATCTACTGCTTGAAATAGCGTTTTATTATTGCACCAAACCAGTTACTTTTAGAGTGTGTCAGAAAACAGAAATATAATCAGTATTTAGGTATGAATATCAGGATATTTATTAAAGCATAGTACCGTAAAAACGCTTGTCGATGTTTCATTACGCTAAAATAAAATAACTCCATTTAAAATTTTGCCAACAGCTGTTACATATAAATTTATTTAAGACCTAAAAACAATATCAGAATGAGCGGAAGTTTAAGTAGAGAGAGATATCGGGAGTATTTAAGGGCCGATTCTAAAAGTATACCAAAAATATCTCGAACACGATATAAAAATAAATACGGAACTTACAAAGATAAAAATTCTGACGAAAAACTCGGACCCGAGAATGAAAACCTTAATCCTTTAAATTTAAGCTCTGAATCTGATTCCGATAATGGTGATAACTCGAACGTAATTTACAATGACAATGACACTAATTCAGAAGAGTCACAACCAAATAATAGGAACAATACACCTAGCTATGTATGCTTATATAACAACCACTAAAAGCTTTCAATAAACCAAATTAATTATTTATGTTAGGGAAACGGAGTCTGATGTGGAAAGTAGTCCATATAATTCTACCTGTGAACAAGAGTATAGCGACTCCATTAGGAAAAATCAAGGGTGTAAAGGATTGGTAAGAAAGTATAATTAGGTTTTTAGTCGACCACAATTTACTGCGCACCCCTACATAATTGTAATCGTAGGACGAGCAACTGTATGACGGGGCGCACTTAACCAAAAAGGAGAGCACTTAGTTAATTATGGCACATGTTTTACGTTATCATACTTCAGAGGAAGCCACTGCCAGCTTACTTGAATTAATTCGTTGGCATTTACCACAAAATTCAAACACCAACTTCCCCACAACCAAATATCTTTTCCATAAATATTTTGAGAGCCCGAAACATTTGATGAAACCATACTTTTACTGTAAAACTACAAACTGCAATTGCAATTATCTTGGACCGGAGATACACGATCAAGCTGAATTGTCATGTGATATTTGCCACTTATCACATGGCGTGGATTCCATGTTAAAAGAAGGTCATTACTTCATAGTGTTCGACATTGAATTTCAAATTAGAAACTTGCTTGAGGTAAACAGCCCAGATCTATCAAAAAACAAAAATGTTTTTGATGTATCTGATATTACTATGTCATCAAAATATCAAAAAATGAATATGAATGATATCGACATCTCAATAACATGGAACACTGACGGAGTTCCTGTGTTCGAGTCCTCTAAATTTGCTATCTGGCCACTTCAATTTACCCTTAATGAATTACCGATCGGAACGAGATTTCGCAGCACGCTGTGCGCCAGCCTTTGGTTTGGAGAAAAAAAAAGCCTTCAATGAATTCTTTTCTGAAACCGTTCACCGAAATTTTAAACATACTCGCTTCGGAAGGAATTGTCTGGAAAAATAAAGAAGGAAAAACCTTAAGGTCGAGGGTTTTTCCAGGCCCTTGCAGTGTCGACACTATAGCTCGCTGCGCCATTCTTAACACCACGCAGTTTAATGGCGAATTTGGCTGCCCATGTTGTTATCATCCAGGTGTAATTGTAGAAAAAGGCAAAGTCCATATTCGTGCCTATCCGTTCAATAATTATAAAGATGTTGAATCCAGAACTCACTCGTCATTTTTAAGAGATGTTAAAATTTCAGTTGATACCAAAGAGATAATTAAAGGCGTCAAGGGGCCTTCTGTTTTGCTTAAATTAAAAAAAAATTGATTTTGTGGAAAATGTAACAGTAGACTACATGCATTGTTTATGTCTCGGAGTTTTTAGAAGTACTACTAGTCTGTGGTTGGACAAAAAGAATAACAAGGAAGATTTTTATTTGGGAAACAAATTAAATGAACTAAATCATAAGCTTTTGCAGATAAAAGTTCCAAAGGAGTTTTCCCGAAAACCAAGGTCATTTGACTTACGAGCACATTGAAAGGCTTCAAAATGGAGAGCATAGGCGCTGTTTTACTCTCCAGTCGTTTTAAAAGATCTTCTCCCACGGCAGCATTTTAACAATTGGACGAAACTAGTGGCAATTTTTCACAATTTACTTGCAAAGGAGATCAAAATAGACATGCTTTATCAAATTGGAAAAATTGTAACTGAATTCTTATCAGGATACGAAAATCTTTACGGTATATCTAGTATGCTCTATAATGTACATCAAGTACTTCATTTAGTTGAATGTGTTGCTAATTTGGACCATTGTGGTCGTTTTCTGCGTTTCCGTTCGAGTCAAACAATGGGCGTTTTCTGAAACTTTTTAACGGGACACAATATGTGCAGACGCAAATGTCGCAAAAGTTTTTGTTCACACAATATTTGCCTTCTCTGGTTATGAACCAAGAAATTTTTGAATCAAAACCATTAGTAATGAAATTTTTCAATAGGCTAACTATTAATTATAGCCAATTTCCACCACAAAAATTAAAAACCGATAAAAACAGCAATACTATTTCTTTAGGTAAAACCATAAAACCCACGATAAATGAAACTATCTTGTTAGAGAAGCATGATATTAAACTCTCGGACACGCTCAATATTAAAAGCGTTACAGTAAATGGAATCACTTTTAGTTCTAAGTGTAAGAGTAAAAAAACAGAAAATTGTTACATTTGCGTTGAACTGGAGCGCGATTTAACCTTTTTGAGAATTATTGAGATATATTCAAACGCAAATAGAGTATATGCCACCGCTCAAAAACTAAAAATTGAGCATTCAAATGAGTTTATGGTTGTGAAATCACTCCCACAGATTATGTACCCTTTTAAAGAAACAACAAAACAAACTATTATTTCGCTTAACGAAAACAAAATTACGAAGTGCCTGCGATTTGTTTATAATGGTAAACATTATTTGATAAAGTGTTGATTAACGTTCGAGTAGTTTGAAGTAATACGTTCAACTTAGTCTAAAATAGTTCGTTCGTTGACTGGTAACACCATTTAAAATAGACTCGAATTCATAAACTTAAAGACGCAATTTATTTAAACTTGTTAAAATCATATTTTATTCGTTTACATAATCCGACTAGATTAGGTCTTGATAGTCCGAAAGCTAGCATTCAACTGAAAATTTGTTATCAATAATTTTTCTGACGTTGTTTTATATTTTAGTAGGCCAAAAAACTAGTAGTCCAGAAATTGCGATAAAACAGGATAAAAAACATACTGTCTAAATGTTACTTTTTATAAATTGGCCTATTCTTTAAAGAGTTAAAAAACTAATTCTGTTCAAATTACAACACGCCGTACTGTGTGGGGTCTGTTGGTAATTTGACAGGAAGCGCTGTAACTCGTCTTGCAATTGTGGCCAGTTATTTCTGCATAACGAAAAACTTTATTCAACGAACCCGTTAGCCTAAGGCCAGAAAGGTGTAATTTTCCGATGGGTAACACCGAGACTCGCGAGGTAGTCGGCAAATACGTGTTAATTGAATGGCGGGCCATTGTCACTTTGTACCACGATTTGGAGGCCAAAAATGGAAAAGATACGCGATATTGTGTTAATGTTGATTTCGGCTGAGGTGGATGAGACTATTTCAGCCAGGGGATATCGGGACCGTCCATCAATGATCACTTAGAGATATTTGCCTTTATAAGGTACAAGATGATCCATCGCTACATTTGACCAAGCGTTGTCAGGTAGTTTCGTCGGTGCCAAAGGTTCCTTTACGTAGTGGGGTGTGACTGATAGGCATGGTATACAAGACCAAATTTCTTGTTCCACGAGTGTGTCCAAATTTGGAAACCACACTTTGGTCCGGTTTTTCAAGTCCTAGGTGACCTTCATGAGCAATCGCTATGACACGGGATTGTAATGAGGTGGGAACGTAAATTCGATGTCCTTTCATGGTAAATTTAGAAAGTTCCAGAACCTCATTTTAACGCTTCCAAGTAACCCAAAAGGAACATTAGTCAAATCTGAGTTTCAATCTTGAGAGGCTTTAAAGGAAATATTATGGAGTATTTATAAAAAAATTGCATAGGCTTTGAGGGAGATAATCCAAATTTACAAAGTAAAGGCCATCGTAGAATTCAGAAGCTGTGTGCTAGTGCGCCGCTTTTTGAAAATTAAGGGCGTAAACTTAACTTCTTAAAGGGAGTAATCTCAACTCTGTCCGAAGCTTCTCTAACTGAAATTACCTGACCACTTGAAGACTTGAAGTTTAAACTATCCTAGGCTTAGATTACTTATATTGGGATTTACTAGTTTACTATTTAATGTATTCCCACTAAATATAAATTTCCTGACTTTCATTAAAACTAGGAAATTGCTGATTAAAACTAAAATTTAGGTTTTTATTAAGAAATTGCACACGTTATTTAAATTAACAGCAAACACGCGCCAAATATGTTTTTATTTCTTTAATTGATATTACAAATATTGTCAGTTAAAAATAGTTAAATATTATTTAATTGGAAAATAATGACTTCAAGAAGTTTAAAATGTTTTATTTGGCATTACACTTTATGAACCTTCCTAGAGAGCAGCTTTGTTACTAGTTCTTTAATTTTTTTCATATTTTCTGATGTTCTGCTGTTACGGGGAGCCCGTTACAAAGGTTCACCACCAGATGGAGCGATCTAAACCGATACCAGAGTTCCCCGCTAGACGGCCCAGGAAGCTGAACGTTAGATCTGTCGTCTGCTCGAGAGCCGGGATTGGACGTTCCCCGGAGGCCCGAGGGGATATATTTGAAAGGCAGCCCGGGAATCAGGGCAGTTGGAGGAGTACCGGCGTCAGAACCAGTAAATAATATTTTATAGACTAATTGACTTTATTTACTTATTGACTGTTATTAACGGATTGTATATTTATTGTTTACTATAGTCTGTCAAACGAAAGAAGAGCCCTGAGAAATTTGTCCAAATTGGTGTCGCCACCATCGACCCCATAGTACTTTATCAACTTGTTTTGTTTGTCAATAGTCGTCTGTAATATAGTCTGCTATAAACAGATAGGCTTAATCGCAATAGAATCAATACATTTTGCAAGATATATTTAATATGTTTATGTTTCATGGTTTTTTACGATCATCGAGTATTAAAGAATAAAAAAACAAAATTAACGACAAGACACCAGTTTTATCTTTATTGAACTAGCATTGCAATATATTTTAACGACATTAGTTAAAGTACTTGTCCATAAGTCTAAGTAGTTCAGCATCAAAGCGTCTTCAGTCCGCGTCTTCATCAGAATCTTCGCTGTCTTCTTGCATAGTAATTATAAGAGGTTCAATTGTGGTTTCGATGATGGGATAATTTTCCCAATACTCATGCATTATATTCTCGACGTGCTCTATTGCCTTACGCCAATTCTCTGGTGTCACACGTTCAATGGCCCTCAATGTTGCATCTTTGACCGTCGAGAGTTTGAAACCAGAATTCTGCTTCGCAACGTCGTTCTTCACTTGTGCCCATATTAGTTCAATCGGGTTAAACTGGCAATGGTACGGTGGAATCCTCACTACCGTGTGACCTCTACTTTTAGCAATCTCGTCAGTTTCGTACTTCAGGGTTCTGGACTTGTGACGCTTTATTATTTCATAAAGTTCCGCTTTGAGTAAGGTTTTATCATAGGGAATATCGTGGTCATCCAGCCATTTCTGCATGTCGCCTTTACGGGTTGCTGTCCACAATAACTGAATGATATGACGCGTTGTCCATGAAGATGGTCGCATTGTCTATGTTGGGAAGAAGTTGCTCGATAAACCACTCTTTGAAACCTTTAGCGTTCATGTCTTCATTGTAGTCGGCATGCCCCGATTTAGATGGAAAGATCAGTAGTCCATTGTCTACAAAACCTTTCGAGGAACCCGCGTGAAGTACAATAAGTCTCTTTCCTTTACCAAAACGGACCTTTGGACCAGATACTGCTTCGGACTGCCAACATTTCGATACCGTATGGTTTTCGTTCACCCACGTCTCGTCTCTGAAAATAACATTGTCCTTCAAATCAATATGTCTTACTATTTTAAGAAATTGACGACGGCGAGCCACGACATCCGTTCTTTCTATAAGATGCTGGCGACTATCGACCTTTTTATATTCGAAGCCAAGTTGAAGTTTAAGTACTTGTCGTAATGACTCACGGCTACCGCTGAAAATCGGTTCTTTTGAAACTTAGTTAACGTGTCTTAAGGCTTCTAGTAATGTATCTAGCGTCGGGAGCTCTTTTTCCATGTAGAATTGGTGTAGTCTGCGTCTAATAGCTTCAAGCTGAAACCTATCTAGCTCAGTTACAGGTGATTGGCGGCTTCTGGATTTTCTGGGGCTCTGGGCAACCTCGGCGTATGCGTGTCCTTTCTCTTCCGTGTCTTTAAATCGAGGCGCCAATGTCTTAAAACAATAAAACGATGGTGTGAAGAACAATGTTATTTTCATAGACGAGACGTGAGTGAATGAATACCTTACAGTATCGAAATGTTGAGAGTCCGAAGCAGTATCTGGTCCAAAGGTCAGTTTTGGTAAAGGAAAGAGACTTATTGTATTTCACGCGGGTTCTTCGAAAGGTTTTGTAGACAATGGACTACTGATTTTTCCATCTAAATGGGGGCTTGCCGACTACCATGAAGACATGAACGCTAAATGTTTCAAAGAGTGGTTTATCGAGCAACTTCTTCCCAACATAGACAATGCGACCATCTTCATGGACAACGCGTCATATCATTCAGTTATTGTGGACAGCAACCCGTAAAGGCGACATGCAGAAATGGCTGGATGACCACGATATTCCCTATGATAAAACCTTACGCAAAGCGGAACTTTATGAAATAATAAAGCGTCACAAGTCCAGAACCCTGAAGTACGAAATTGACGAGATTGCTAAAAGTAGAGGTCACACGGTAGTGAGGATTCCACCGTACCATTGCCAGTTTAACCCGATTGAACTAATATGGGCACAAGTGAAGAACGACGTTGCGAAGCAGAATTCTGGTTTCAAACTCTCGACGGTCAAAGATGCAACATTGAAGGCCATTGAACGTGGGACACCAGAGAATTGGCGTAAGGCAATAGAGCACGTCGAGAATATAATGCATGAGTATTGGGAAAAGGATCCCATCATCGAAACCACAATTGAACCTCTTATAATTAATATGCATGAAGACAGCGAAGACTCTGATGAAGACGTGGACTGAAGACGCTTTGATGCTGAACTACTTAGACTTATGGACAAGTACTTTAACTAATGTCATTAAAATATATTGCAATGCTAGTTCAATAAAGATAAAACTCGTGTCTTGTCGTTAATTTTGTTGTTTTTTATTCTTTAATACTCAATGATCGTAAAAAACCATGAAACATAAACATATTAAATATATCTTGCAAAATGTATTGGTTCTATTGCGATTAAGCCTATCTGTTTATAGCAGACTATATTACAGACGACTATTGACAAAACAAAACAAGTTGATAAATTACTATGGGGTCGATGGTGGCGACACCAATTTGGACAAATTTCTCAGGGCTCTTCTTTCGTTTGACAGACTATAACGGATTGTAAATATAATTTAACTGAATTTATATGTTAATAAAGACATTGGATTAACTGAAATTACGTAGTCGTGTGTTTTCGGGTATCAGTGAAAGCGCGCGGTTACGAATGGTGCCCCGAGTGAGGACTAACTTTTGAATTTTGCGCCATTATTTTCCGGACTTGCGTTTAATACGGACGTTTGACTCTTGTGTTTTTACCGAGTGAACTTCATTTTTGTATGTTGCTATTGGCCTTGTTGGCGGATGTACGTTTTGTGTGTTCCTTCTGCACAACGTGGGAATTTGAACACCCTACAGTGAGCCCAGTGGCGTCACCAGGGGTTTTTTGGAGGCGCTTGAGCCCCCTGAAAATTTTCTGAAGCCCCTCCTAAAATTTCTTAAAAGCCCCCAGAGCTGTCCGCGCTCACCTCAATTTAGCGAGCCGGAGCGCGAATTGAGCGAGGCTCTTCGAAATAATTGATAAAGTCACGTGCCCGAGCCGAGGCCGAAAGTTTATGAAAAAGTTTTCTGAGCTTGAGCCCGGGCTCACAATACGTCACAAACAAAGTGAGCCTTGAGCTGAGCCCAGGTTCAACTGTAAAATCAACGAGAGCTTGCGCTGAGCTCTCTTACAAATGTTTTGGCTTTCCTGAGCTCGAGCGAGGCCAACTGAAAACTATGAGACCGCTCATTTTGAAAGGGCGCTCACTGTTTTGAGACTGCGCTCAGCTTGGCTCAGCGCCGTATTCAGTGCCAACAGAAACTAGCGTAACTCATTGGTAGATGAAGTTTTGAAATTTTTTTAATACAAATGTAGTGCAAGTCATTTGGATAGTAAATATGTATTGTAGTTTTACATTTATCGCGTAAAAATAGCTGCAAAATTATTTATTTCAACATCTACATTGTTTGGAAGAAATATTCTCCGGAAATATGAGACCAAGCTCGAGCTTGAGCTAACTAAATTGAATGAGCCCGAGCTCGAGGTGAGCCTTAAATTCTATCGATTTTGAGCCCGAGCTAGCCCGCGAAAGATATTAGAGAGAGCTTGAGCTCGAGCTTAGCCCAACAAAATTATGCGAATGAACCCGAGCCCGAGGCGAGCTCATTTATAAAAACTAACTTAGCTTGAGCTCACATTGAGCTCTAAGGAAACATTGTTTCAATTTTGAGCTTGAGGTGAGCTCGTTGTCAATTTCTATAAAGTAACGTGAGCTGAGCTGAGCCCAAGCGATGGTGGACAGGTATGAAAGCCCCTCCTTATATTTACCGAAAGCCTCTCCTAATTATTCAGTTGGGGTGAATTGAAGTTTTTACTATATGAAAGTAAAATGCACGTAGAAACACTATTTCATATTAATATCATCTAGAGCATATGTATACAGTCGTAAAAGTCTATTTTCTTGATTTTTCCATAGCATAGCTACCCTACACCGTCCCAAGCACTGAGGGCAACATCTTCCCCCTTTCGCCTCAATCGCCCGCCTTCCGAAGCAAGGTCTAAAAAGTAACTTCTCCCCGTCCTCTAGCCACTAAAGTACCGAGGATCTCCTAATCGAATAATTTGAAATATTGCCATTAACTGCCCCCCTCAATTAAGCACGCCCACTAGTCACACTCGAGTTTAGTCTAGTCCTGATTAATAAAAATAATTTTTGTGATGCGAAAGCTTTTGTCATAAAACATGCGTTCAGTCCTTAATTACTTTTACTTATTTTATTACTCTAATATTCGCCTTATAGACAAGAGGGTGTCATGATAAAAGTGATGAGTTTTGAAAATTTGGAAACACAATACTTTAGGTAGGGCTTAAGCCCTCCCAAATTCGAGACCCTGGCGACGGCACTGAGTGAGCCCTTGACCCGGCCTGGGGGGATCTTTGGGGGTGTTACGCAGTCAACGGAAACACTCTACTAGCACGGCCAACCAGGAAACTACGAACGATAAGTTGATCTTACAAAAGTTCTTTACTCGGTTTTTGGCTCTGTATTTTGGCCCAGTGGGTGTTGACACAAGCGTGATATAGGATTCCCCAGTGGGCTATCTCTCATTCCTAGACCCACGTGATAAGGCGGGGCAAAAATTTGGCTTCTACGTGTCGGCGTTCGTCAGCGCTCAGTTTTCGTTGAGACGCCATTCTGGGTACTTGCTATCCCGTTTATAGAACCAGTTTGTGCAACCAATTTAGAAGAAAGTCTTTTTTTTCTGTTGTGTCTCGTGCCCTTGTTTGAATTAGCACCAATTTTTCGGGAAGGTTATGAATTTAACTCTTACTTAGGGTCAGTTTTAATTATCTGAATGAACCGTAAACCATTTATCCTAAGCCTTGGTCGCTCTTATTGTTACCGGGCTGAGTCATCAGATTAGCCTATAATTGGGCCTTGGTCTTATTGAGCATATCAGTTTAATTTAATTACGCTAAATCGGTTTTTTTATTATTACAGCCATGGGGCTATATTCTGAGAGAGCGGTTGCTCTCTTAGATAAGACCTCATACTGCGTTTAATGTATAAGGGTGGTTTTTTGATTCGATGTAACTTTTTTCCTATCATGGTTACTGCTTTGAAAAAATTCCACTGAACTAAAATTCGGACCCTTAATATGTGGTTAAAATTTCAAAGAGATCCCTCCATTAGTTTTTATTATAGAAAATAAAGTTGCTAAGGTGGTTTTCATTTCCATAAAAAAATTCAGACATTTTGGCAAAAAAAGGGAAATTTTCCCATAGGAATAACATGGGAAATGTTTGCTGTGATAGCCAAATGGTCTCGACCATTTTTTGAAGACTATTTATTCGATAGGTCTGAAAATGGTTTTAAATAAAAGGTTGAACATTTTTCTGGTGCCTTTCGAAGTTTTATTGAAAACAATTAATATTAAGTATTACTTTTTGTACTTTTAAGCACATACTTAAACTTACGACCTTTTATTCTGTTGGACTTACGTGGTATAATCCTAGCTAAAATCATAGAGAAACGTACTGTTGGACTTACGCTGTTTTACCGCTAAATGCGTCGTCCGCTCTGTTTATGGGCGAGCTTAAGGCGAATTTTTTCACTTTTCATCTAAAAGAAGGGGTTAATTAGTCCCAATTTTATTTTATTCTCGTAAGTTAAACTTCATTATAATTTAATACAAAAGAATTTAAAGTTAAGATTTAGCCGATAATTTTTAAATTCACTGATTTCACTAAGCCTTATTCAAAAGTTCAAGACAGGCTGATTGTAGACTAGAGACCAATTGGCCGTGTTGCGTTCGTTTTAATGTGTTTCACCTGGTGCCATCGGTCAACGATAGCTGCAAATTGGGTAATTTGTTTAAATTAAATCAATTTTTGTTGTTTAAAGTAGATCAATGCAAACTACGCACAAGGGTTCGGTCCCTGGTTTCTCGACTGGTGCCGTCAGGCAACGGTTACCGCTACGAAGATACGTTTTTTACTGGTAAAATAAATGATAGATTCAATCACACTATCACTAAACCCTGTCACCAAATCAACCAATATTTTTAATTCAGGTCCTTCCAATCATTTGTACTAGGTAACAATTGAATTATTAATTATTTTGCGCTCATTCTAACGTTACCTAAGAAAACAATAAACAATGGCCAGATTACCAACGATAAACGCTACAGAGATTATATCTGGTGCATGCGGTCAACGGTAACCACTGCGCAGATCATTTTGTTTGTTTAAATTAGTGGTAAAATAAATGATAGATTAAATCACACGATCACTAATTCCTGTCATCAAATCAATATTTTAATTCAGCCTCTTCCAAGCGCGAAATTACAAATTAAAGGGATGTACAGTGTGTTAATTAATTAATATAAATTTTGGATAAATATGTAACACACTATCATTAGTAATTTCTGAAGAGAGGAAAAACGGTTGAAATTAATTTTTTTTTAATTTAAAAAGCAAATTTGGCTCGGAAAAAACCCAGTGCCAGAAGCCTGTCTTATAAAATTTTCACAAGATGATTCGTTCAAGAATGTCTAGAATTAAGTCGCATAGAAGTAATGAATATTTCACCTAAGAATGTCTAGAATTAAGTCGCATAGAAGTAATGAATATTTCACCTAAGTCAGCTGACTTGGCCAGGCAGGGCATAGCCCACTCGATCCATGCTCACGGACGCTGCTCTGCCCTCTGCATCTTGCGTAGTGTTACGCGTGATCTAGTGGGCTATGGGCAGGGTAAACAAATACGGGGCTGCCAGGCTGTCTCTTACACAATAATGATACAGGGCAAATGACCAGTTTGAAAATAAAACCACGGGACCACTAAGAAAATGCAAGGGTAACCAGAGTCCAGACATTAACTCAAAAAGTTTAATTGTCCAATTCCTAGGTTTAGCAGACGACGTGGTCAAATATTATTATATAGCGCGAGCAGCTTGCGTCCATGAGCGCGGATCGAGTGGGCTATGCTTGCAGGAAGAAACTTTGTCTCAGTTACACCAAAGAGAATATAGGGGAGGAGTTGAAGATCCCCCGCTCCACAAGGCTAAATTACATTGTTGCCCCTAAATTATACTAGTGCTACGAGGGAGTTTCCGGCTCAGTCGCGCCACCTACGATACCGTTAAATGTCTCAAACGGAAATGCCTCGGTACTGCGCATTGAAGATGCACGGTAGAATAGAGCAACAAGATTTTCCCCTCTTTCCACTCCTACCCTATATTCTCTTTGGTTACACCTTGTATTGGAAACCCCCATACCTATAGCGTTGCCTGTGTACCCCCACCTACGGCACCGTAGTCCTCCCAGCATCCTCAGCGGTTAGGTAGGGTCGTACACTCGTACTGGATGAAATTGTAAAGGGCGCCCCCTCTATCTTAAAATTAGAAGCTAGCTCTCATACAAATAAAATGGCGCTACGCGGCAGCACTTAGCAATCGCTTACCGAAGGGTAGGGCCGTAGGGGCGTGCGCGAGGTACATTGGGAGAGATACGGTGCCGTAGGTCGCCCATCATCATTAGCAATCCATCTCAATTCCCTTATCCCTGGTTACACTGCTACAACGAAAACCAAATACCAGCAACATAAGTCCAAGCCAGTCATCTGAAAGACTCAAAACGATGACTCTGATTCTTCTGAATTTGAAATATCAGTAGAAATTTTTCTAGATAATCCTCAGAGTTATTTTAAATATTTTAATGCTCAAAGCCAGGGGATAAGGAAAGGCCAAAATAATTTTATTATGAAAATTTGATGTTTTCAGTGATAAATTAATCTCATTGGTGATAATTGATTAACTGGTACCTGAAAGCATTAGTAACTAACTAGCAATATTAGGTCCCTTATGCTTACGCTCCCCTATATTTATGTTTGTGCTTAGTGCAGATTTTAAAAATGCCACAGTTTCTTAATGATATACTGGACCAAATAATTTTACCTTATTTTATCCCGGTTGCAGTCCGATAACTTTGGGATATGTGGGAATTTTGATATGCCGTGAAATCGGTGCTACCGTGGGTTATGATCGACATACCCCGTTACATGGGTTTAACATTCCTCCACCCCGTCATGGCAATAAGCCCCATTTTCCAACTGACCATATTAAACATCCCGGACCTCCCGTATCCTTGACATTAAACCCAAAGCCTGGCAAAGAGTGTAAGTTGCCCTCTTCTCCCGGCAATTCTGAATTAATGGCCAGGTTCCTAAATGATTGTGACTTCAAACGTAAGGGTTTTCGAGGCTCTAAACCTTCACATAAGGCCAATTCAAGTAAATCGTCAGGGTCTAGCAGTTTCTTACGACCATGCGATTTAGACGCTGTGGATAATCAACAGCGTAAGGACTGGCAAGCCTGGGCTAGGGTTGAAGCCGAGAGAATTAGGGCTACCGTTGGTCATTTTGGAAAAGAACCTGTCAAAAGTGATCCAACTCGGGAGCCACCAAAGGGAGTTACTCCTTTATCACCTTTAAGGGCACCCCTCAGCCACATATCCCGATACTAAGAGCCTCGTCACCCCGGCATCAGAGGCCGGGTCTAGCCTCTGCCCCCTCTCATGTTTCCTCCGTCCGACCAGGAACTGCCAATCCCCTGTACATGCATTGATCGGCCTTCAATTTCCCAGATTGACCCGCCAAGGGTTCAGGGTGCCGCAAGTCATAATCAGGCTAGACCACGAATTTGTTACTCTCTCCGGGGATCTAGTCCAAACCCTCAGCATGTTCCGGTGGTTAATCCTCCAAAATCACCACCTCGTATGACTCATCGGGTTATGGGGACCAATACTTCACCCCATGCTTCTTTAGCTCAGCACGTTCCGGTGGTTAATCCGTCACAAACACCACCTCGTGTGACTCATAGGGTTATTGTAACCAATACTTCACCCCATGCTTCTTTAGCTCAGCATGTCCCGGTAATTAATCCTTCAAAAACACCACCTCATGTAATTCATCGAGTGATTGGAATAAATACACCCCCAATGGTGAACCCCAATAACCTGATACAGGTAGCCCCGGGTAATAGTCCGGGAAGGGGCCAGCCTTCTCTAGCTCAGTCTGTTCCGGTTGTCAATCCTTCACAGACACCACCCCGAATGACTCATAGTGTGACGAGAATTAATACGCCCCCACCTGTGAACCCCACCATCCCGATACAGATAGTCGCAACTCCAGCCGGCGGCATGCGCTATAACCCTGTCCTAGGACAGGCCATAATGTTACCCAGCTTTTCGGGTCGGGAGGATCCCAAGTTATATTTACGCCAAATGGAAATGTTTATTCGGTATCATAGATTTGAGGTCCTGACCTAGAGTTGTTTATACCTCTGTCATTAAAGGAGGATGCCCTCAGTTGGTCGGAAAATCTTAGTCGCTACGCTAGTCGTCCCGGGGATTGGGGATATTTTCTTCAACCATTTAATCAGGAATATTTGTCCTCCCGAAGGGACAGAGAAATTAGGGTCGCTCTTTATAGTATAAGACAGGCTGTAGAGGAAGATCTACAGTCATACCGTAGACAAGTCATACAGTTGAATGATACCTTGGTCGACCCTATTGCAGAACACGATTTAGTCGAAATTTTAATTACCAATGTTTTACCGGAAATCACCTTGCTGTTGCCAGAGGGTCTCTGTCGTACCATGGCTCAAGTGCAAAGAGAGTTTAAGCGTATCGAAAGTGGTTTCGACCGAAAGAATACCTCAGGAGGGTCAGGGGGTATAATTCAAGTCCTGGCCAGAGGGTTCGATTTTCCGGTCTTCCAGGAACCGCGGCTTTTTCGGCGGCCAGTAATAATGGTCAGACAAGTGGTCCTAATAGACCACCCTCATCCCAAGCATGCTATCGATGTGGTCGCTTTGGCCATCTTCGTCGGGATTGTCCTAGACCCGCAGGTACACCACCTCGACCAGCTAAAGTAAATTTACCGGCGCTTCCACCTGTTGCCCCACAAGGTTCGGCACCAGGTTCGGGAAACGCTTAGGACGCATCCTGGACGGGTCTCAGGATGTGCGCTGGAACTCACAAGACCCTATCCAACTTCCTTCCGTCAGAGGGGATAGTATTAACGATAGTCGCCTCAAGGGGATCGTAATTCAGGTCGCATGTAAACCATGCATTGCTTTTCTTGATAGTGGGGCCGATCATAGTATTGTCACTTGGGACTTCTTACATAAATTGGGAATCATTTCGTTAATAGTTCCTCAATCAAATATTGTCAAGGGGGTTCAAAAGGGCATAACTACGACGTCTGTTGGGGTTATTGACTTGGAGATAGACTTGGGAGGCAAATGGGGACAATACCGGTACGCTTTCACGTTCTGAAAGATATAGAATTCCCAAATATCTTGGGAATGGACCTATTGGACGAGTTGCGAGGTAGCATCGACCATGAACGTAACGAATTCCGGTATTGTGGATATACTCTTTCCCTCATTTATTTGAGAGATCATGCGCCCTGGTTCACCCAAAACCAAGAACTCGACACCGGGACAGTTGATGTGTCCCATTTAAACATGGGTACTTTGATGGAACGAGAAGTGGGGGACTTAATCAGAAGCTGTCAAGAATTTTCCTCCCTTTTCTCCGGTCGTTCGGGTAGAACCCACCTGTTACGACATCGGATCCAACTGAAACCTGGTACGGTCCCGATCCACCGTCAACCCTATAATCACAGCCGGGTAACAAATGAAGAAATTGATACACAGGTAAAATAATTATTGCAACAGGGGTTAATTAAACCTTCAGTTAGTCCGTGGGCATCACCCACTATAGTAGTAGGTAAGAAAAACACTACTGAAAAGGCATGTGCATAGACGTCACCCGGTTGAATAGCGTTACTGTAGATGATCCCTACCCTGTACCACGTATTGAAGATATCATAGATTCTCTGGGAAAGCCTAAGTATATCACTAAGCTGGACCATAGCTGTCCGCGCTCACCTCAATTTAGCGAGCCGGAGCGCGAATTGAGCGAGGCTCTTCAAAATAATTGATAAAGTCACGAGCCCGAGCCGAGGCCGAAAGTTTATGAAAAAGTTTTCTGAGCTTGAGCCCGGGCTCACAATACGTCACAAACAAAGTGAGCCTTGAGCTGAGCCCAGGTTCAACTGTAAAATCAACGAGAGCTTGCGCTGAGCTCTCTTACAAATGTTTTGGCTTTCCTGAGCTCGAGCGAGGCCAACTGAAAACTATGAGACCGCTCATTTTGAAAGGGCGCTCACTGTTTTGAGACTGCGCTCAGCTTGGCTCAGCGCCGTATTCAGTGCCAACAGAAACTAGCGTAACTCATTGGTAGATGAAGTTTTGAAATTTTTTTAATACAAATGTAGTGCAAGTCATTTGGATAGTAAATATGTATTGTAGTTTTGCATTTATCGCGTAAAAATAGCTGCAAAATTATTTATTTCAACATCTACATTGTTTGGAAGAAATATTCTCCGGAAATATGAGACCAAGCTCGAGCTTGAGCTAACTAAATTCTATCGATTTTGAGCCCGAGCTGAGCCCGCGAAAGATATTAGAGAGAGCTTGAGCTCGAGCTTAGCCCATCAAAATTATGCGATTGAACCAGAGCCCGAGGCGAGCTCATTTATAAAAACTAACTTAGCTTGAGCTCACATTGAGCTCTGAGGAAACATTGTTTCAATTTTGAGCTTGAGGTGAGCTCGTTGTCAATTTCTATAAAGTAACGTGAGCTGAGCTGAGCCCAAGCGATGGTGGACAGGTATGGCTGGACCTAAATTGGGATACTGGCAGGTAGAGATGCACCGCCACCCGGATGATATCGATAAAACTGCATTCGTTACTAGGGAGGGGAAATTTGAATGGCTTGTCATGCCGTTCGGTTTAAAGAATGCCTCCTCAACATTCTCCCGGTTGATGAAGAAGGTATTAAGATATGCGAGACGTTTTGGGGTCGGTGTATACCTAGATGACATTGTCATCGCTAATGCTAGCTGGGAAGATCATATGGAAGCTCTGCGGTATGTGTTTTCACAGCTGAAACACGCCGGTTTAACACTTAATTTGAGAAAATCTAGTTTTGGAGTTTCTAAAGTTGCGGTACTCGGCTACGTTGTAAGCGCGCAGGGTGTCAAAATTGACCCGGAGAAAGTAGAAGCAATTAGGAATTTTCCCAGACCACGAACCATGAAACAGGTTTCATCCTTCTTGGGAATGTGTGGGTTTCACTCTTAATCATCTAAAACGTAAACACCAGCGATGGCGATTGGGAGATGAGGAGGAGAAATCTTATCAGGGTTTAAAGCAGGCCATAGCGGAAGCAGCTATGTTACAAGCCCCAACCCGGGGGGGGGGAATTTATTGTTACCACGGATGCTAGTGGCATCGGTATTGGGGGGATGTTAACCCAGATTCAAGGGGAGGTAGAAGTACCTCTGGCATATACCAGTCACCTCTTAAGACCTTCAGAATTAAAATATAGTACCCCAGAGCTGGAAGCATTAGCGGTCGTAGATGCCGTTCGTAAATTTCGCCACTATATAGAGGGCCGAGAATTTGCAGTCTTATCAGATCACAGGGCGTTATGCTGGTTACTATGCTTGAAGTCGACTAATGCGGTGGGCCTTGGAGCTACAGGAATTTATGCCGTTTGAAATCCTTCATAAATCCGGAAGGGAAAATGTGGTTGCCGATGCCTTGTCTCGATGCCCGGTATCAGATTTGGACACAGTCAGTCCAAAGGTCTTAGAAATGGACGACCTAGAGCAGTCGCCCGGTCCTGAAGGCCAGAAAGTCCGGGTCAACATGGTATCGTGTAATCCGGTAGCATTAGGTCTCCCTTTAGACGTCGCCACTAAGGCCGATATTAAGTTAGCGCAGGCTGGGGATCCGTACTGGCAGGCTATTCGACAGGACTTAGAAAGGGGAAAGGCATGCAACTTATATATAATAAAAAATGATATGTTATACCGGAAAGCCCAGGGTTTTTAGCCAGAAAAAGTAGTAATTCCAACAGCATTAGTACCCCGACTATGTCAGGCCTATCACGACCATCCACTATCGGGGCATAGAGGTCGTACCGCTGCCTATAAACGGGTACAGGCGAAATACTACCACCCTAAGTTGTATTCCTTAGTCCATGACTATGTCCGGGGTTGCGATATTTGTCAACGCTATTAGAGCAGGAATAGAAAGGGATCAGGGTTAATGATTCCTTCTCATAAAATACATCCCGGGGATTTGGTAGGGATTTGATATTATGGGTCCATTGTCAGTCACAAAGTCCTAGAATAGGTTTCTGGTCATAATGGTGGATTATTTCACTAAGTACATAGAAATCTTTCCGACAAGAATTGTCACGGCCCCCATATTGTGGAAAATCTTACTACAATATGTTATGTACATCATACAATGACTGCCTTATTGTCAGACAATGCGCCTCAGTTCATATCTGTATTATGGAAGCGCTTATGCCGAATGTTAAAAATTCAATTGAAATTTACGTCACCATATCATCCCCAGGCTAATATGACCGAACGGGCAAACAGGGTTATAGGCGAAATAATGAGTATTTATACAGGGAATGTCCATACGAAGTGGGACGAAAGCTTGCCCCTTATTCAGTTGGCTATTGACAGTGCCATCCATACTTCCACTGGTTCATCCCCCTTTTATTTACATCATGGGTATGAGCCTACGTTACCCTGAGATGAAAGTACATTTGCCGGTGTCCCCGAGGACATAGAAAGAGAGATAAGGGGTTATGATGATGCAGCGCTCCAGCAATGGCAATTGGCCATTGATTTTGCTCAAAAAATGAATAAGCAGGCCAGTGCAAAGCAAAAAAGTTTTTATGATCGGAACTATACCGATGGGGAACTAGAAGTAGGGCAATTAGTGTGGAAAGTAGGACATAGATTGTCAAATGATGCTGCTAAGTTCTCTGCTAAATTAGCTTCGGCCTGGGAGGGTCCTTATCGAGTAGTGTAAAAGATCTCACCGGTTTCCAATGTTATTATGGATTTGGATTCAGGGGCCTTAGCCGGTACTTGGCATATAAATCGGTTGAAACTACTGATGAACTCTGTGGTCCTCGAAACTCAGGAAAACACGGAACTTGAAATCCCACCCGTTATACAGGAACCGGAGAACGATGGGCAGGGACGTGAGCTGGTTATAACAGAGGAAGAAGGGTCTTTTACTGAGGCAGATTCCCGGGACGGTCAGGAAAATGTCTGGGATGCGGGGCTAGTTAGAGTATTTGGCTTCCGACCTCATCAAATCCAGGCGGAAGGTGTCGTTGACAGGCCTGCAACTGCAACTCAGGTGGAACCAGTTATGCCGGATAATCATAGTATTCCGGTAGAGTACGACTCAGTTCCTACCCCGAGGCCACGGCGTGAATATAATCTTCGGCGCCGGGCCCGATTCGCGGAGGAATTACATTCGAAAGACGTTAACGATCAAGGTTGTCATGGGGACGGTCGGTGTGCCCCCCTGTACGCCAAATTATACCTAACTTACCCAGGGATGGAACAAGCGCTACTCAGAGCATTGGCGTATGCAAAAATACGGTTGGTAGGGGCAATCGGGTTGGACTAATCCCTTAACATCGACATTTGCCCACCGTCCGTCCAATGGGAAGCTTTTCAGAGGCAATTGGGAATTGCCTCTCGATACGGATATCCCGTGTTGGTCCAGTGCCGGGACAGACGCCCGTCCGTATGAATCTTCCAGGCATGTAGAGACGACATAACCCGTGTTCTACAAAGGACCCACATCGTGGTCCTATTAAACTTTTCTGGAGGCCCAGTGGAGGCGGTCAAATTCTTGCGGGCTTTCCCACGGTTATTCATTGCCGTCTCACCCCAGATGCTACATTTTAGTTTATCAAGGTTGATCCGGAACATTCCACTATCCTGATTTGTAGCCCACTCCGGGGCCCCGATGTTTCGACCAACTCGGGTCTTTACCCCCTAGACTTCGGGGCGGTATACCAAAGACCAGGGGTATCGTTCAAGTTCCTCTAACACGGCAACACAAAAGGAACACATAAAAAACTGTTTTACATGTTTAGGAACTTATGAAAGACGTGTATGAAATGTAATGGTCGCGGACATTTCGCAAAAGCATGTAAACAAAAAGATAAGCCACAAGTACATAAAGTACAAACTCATGACAGTGACGAAGGTAACACAGAGGAAGATGACTTCTTCATCGGTACAGCCGTTTCTGCTGCGGCAGTGGGGCATACTAAAGACTGGATTGAACGTTTGACACAACAAAACGTCGAGGTAACGTCTAAGGTCGACACAGGGGCGCAGACCAATCTGTTTCCAAGGGATCTTTTTAAAAATTTAGAGCCACGACCACCGATTAGACCGAGTAATACGAATTTATCTTCTAATGGCGGGTCTATCATTGCCTCATTTGGAACGTTCGAAGAAGTCATTCGTTATCAGGACCGTAGTATCAGTACCAAATTCGTCCCGGTTCAAAACAACCTAGTTCCACTCCTAGGGTTGAGTGCATGGGAAGCGTTAGGCTTCGTAGACAGAGGTTGTCAGGCCAACGTGAACGCTGTTATTAGTCAAGAAGAGTTCAAACGAGACATTATACGAGAGTTTCCTACAGTTTTTAAGGGAGTTGGGTGTCTCAAGACGACTTGCAACATAAAGCTAGAGCCAAATGCCGTACCATTGGTTATACCACCCAGGCGTGTCACATACGCTCTCCGAGACTCCCTAAAAGAAGAACTCGCCAAGTTGGAAGAGCAACAGATTATTAGGAAGGTGAACGAGCCCACGGACTGGGTGAGTTCTTTGGTAGTTATTGAAAAACCATCCGTTAAAGAGGGCTCAGCTCCGCATTTGGAAGGAGACAGGAAAACAAAGGACGTAAAGACTAGGCTTCGTCTTTGTTTGGACCCCCAACCCTTAAATCGACACATCCAAAGGAAACATTACCTGATTCCGATAAAGGAGGACATTCAGGCAGAGTTAGCGGGAGCCTGCTATTTCTCTAGACTGGACGCAGCATCCGGTTTTTATCAAATCCCTTTGGCTCCAGATAGCCAGCTGTTGACTACGTTCAACACCCCTTTTGGACGCTATTGCTTCTGTAGACTTCCGTTTGGCATCTCCTCAGCCACGGAGATTTTCTACAAAATATTCGAAATTCTTCGAAAACGTCCCACAGGCTCGACCAATGCACGACGACGTTTTAGTATGGGGGTTTACTTTGGAAGACCATGACAACAGGCTCCGCGCAACATTGAAGAAACTAGCGGAAGAAAATGCGATGCTAAACCCGGCTAAATGCGTGCTCCGCGCCACGGAAGTAAAATTCATGGGCGAGCTGGTATCCAAGGAGGGCATGAGGCCTCACCCGAGTAAGGTCGAAGCTATCAAGAAGATGCCCACGCCACGCACAAAGGCTGACGTTCAGAGGGCGTTGGGGCTCGTCAACTACGTTGGAAAATTTATCCCCAATTTGTCTGCGAATACTTCGATTCTGAGGTCGTTGATGAAGGCTGACACAGACCCACAGTGGCTGCCTCAGCATGAACTGAATTGTAGTACGTTAAAGACGCCCTAATAAGCAATCATGTTCAGCTTTTCTACGACCCCAAGCTACCCCTGAGGTTATCAACAGACGCCTCCAACAATGATTTGGGTGCCGTCTTGCTCCAGAAGAGCAAAGAAGGTTGGCAACCAGTTGCGTACGCGTCACGGGCATTGACCGACGCAGAGACGTGGTACGCTCAGATAGAAAAGGAGTGTCTGGGGCTAGTCTATGGGTGCCAAAAGTTCCATACATATCTCTATGGTACACAGTTCAGTATGGAAACAGATCATAAGCCCCTTATTACAATGGGCAAGCGGGTTCTGGCGGAGATACCACCGAGGCTTCAAAGGCTATTTCTAAAGCTAGGAAATTATCAGTACACCCTAGAGTATATACCTGGGAAAGAGATGGTGCTAGCCGATGCACTATCTCGCGCCAGTTTGCCTATCAAACAAGAAGAACAGAAGCTGTCGGACGAGACAAGTGACGAACTAAGGATTCATGTTAACATGGTGGTAGATTCGCTGCCTGTTAGTAATGAGATGATCGAGCTCATTATGGCTGAAACAGCCAAGGATCCAGTATTGCAACGGGTGCAAAAGAAAATCGTAGTGGGCTGGAAAGCCAATGGCACCACAACATCCGTCTATGCCAAGGTTAAAGACGACTTAACAAACGCGGATGGACTGATTTTACGAGGCTCGAGACCAGTTAAGGCGCCCTAGCTATATACTACCGGTTCTAGCAAAAGTAACATTGAAACCATACTTACCCGTATCATCTGAAACCTTTGGTAGCGTGCATATGTATACTGAGCTCTACGACTTGAACATCCAACTTGGTTCGCTATGTGGCTCCAAGTCAAGCCTTCTTGCTGCAGTCTAACGATTTCTAATCGTTGTTCTTCTGTAATACGATGCATGATTTATGAATACAATTTGCGAACTCTCGGGAACTTATATACAACATTTTCTCATCGTAAAAAGACATATTACACCAACTGTTTTGGGTATCACAAAACGCAAATCTTTTACGTTTTTTATTGGTGATTGAAATAGCTTAAACGGAAGTGGTTCTAAAAAAGCTTTAATTTTTTACCCAGACATAAAAATGGAGTCAAGGTAAATAAAATAGTGTAAAATGAGGTTTTACGTCAATTGATATTCTTGCTTGTTTTTTAACTTGCAAAACGAAATGGTTGGTGCGAAATGCTCTGCAGCATAGAGCGTTGATTCGAGACGCTAAAACTTATAAGTTCTTGTCGATAAGACAATTACGAGACCGTTGGGAAGTTAGGGACGGTGTTCGGGTTACCGCCCAACTGTTTGGGGTAGATTGAAGAAGGCGGGCGTAAGGCGACGCAGGTCCACAAACAAGCCATCATTGACGGCAATGCACAAGAGAATACGCCGCCAGTTCTGCAGAGAACCTTTAGCCTGGCCAAGGGATGATCTAGAACGATACATCCTATTTTCGGACGAAAACGTTCAGCGAATAATGTCAATTAATTTTGGTCAAAGCTGTTATGTCTTACTTCACCCGTATTATTTTATAGACGTTCCAAAGTTCATCTTCGTTGCCTGTTGTGTGGGTTTCCAGGATTCAAAACCAGCGATACGTTCCTGAGTATGTTAACTACACGAAAACCAGCGGTCGTTTTAGCGTGAACGTTTGGGGTTGCATTGGCGATGGTCGAGTGGGAGTATTGCAACCAATTGAGGGTCGTCTCAACGGCAACGCCTATATAGATATCTTGAGAAACGCCATGTTCCCCTCTATGGCAGCTATATATAATGAAGACGACCGCGACCGGTATTAATATTAATAAACTAATCATTATTCTTTTCTACCTTAAAATATTGTTTTAGTGTATGGTTTCAGCGGGACAACTGCCCAGCCCATACGTCTCGAATCGTTGCAAGATATCTGGAAAACAATGGGATTGACGTTCTGGACTGGCCCGCTCTCTCGCCCGACTTAAATCCGATCGAAACCATGTGGGCTTACATGGTTAATCACATGGAGAAACGAATACCCGCGAAAATGGTCATGGCAGCTTACAATGCTTTGCCTCCTAATTTTATTCAACTTTTATGTCTGTCGTTTAGAAAAAGATTAAGAATGTGTTTAAGGGCTAAGGGAGGGCCAATAAAATATTAAGGAACAGTTGAAAGAGACAGTCTTATTTTTAAAAGTTCAATAAAGCTAACGAACATTCTTTAGTTTGAAATCTGAGGAAGTCGTGTTTTTTGCCTATTTTATTATTAATGTGTTCCACTTTTTAACAAATTGTTATATTTGTCACAACTACTTTTCAAATTGCGCCCCTCAAACAAAATGCACATTCCTACTGCTAGAGGTCGCTAGCAGACCAAACCCCTGATAACAAATAATGTTTGATATTTTGTCGACTCATCCGGGAGAGAGAAGGCTAAAAAGAAAACAGGCATTCGCCAGAATAGAATCTTACCAGCTCGGGTACAGGCATGTTTTGATGTAGACCTTAACTTCATTTATTTTTCATTTCAATATTAAAGTTCAGTAATTTTATTTAATAACGAGTCTTCTTTTCGCATTACGACACCCACAAACACTACACAAATTATCAATAAAGATACTTAGTATAATATTTTCCAAAAATTCTTCAAACAGACACGGTTTCTTTCCTTCTTAATAATCTTAAAACCCAAAGTTTCCCGAATATCCCAATTACGTTCTAGATAATAAATATATGTGATCAAGTCAACAACTACATGGGGTTTTTTTTTCAATTTGCTACACCTCGATTCCCGAAGTTAGTGTTTTTGCCATAGAATATAAACAAAAGGAGTAGCAGGCAAGCAGCGCAGAGAGACCAACTTCACTTTTTACCATTCGGGCTCATTTTAGCTGTAAGCAGTTATTTTAAGTTTTTAACTTTTTTACCGGTTTGCATATTTGTTCATTTAATTTTTATGCTTTTAAATACGGTAGCCCTTTTTTATCCCGTTTGCAGTCACGATAACTTTGGGTTATGTGGGATTTTTGGTATGCCGGGAAATAGGAACTACGGTGGGATACAATAGACATACCCCATTCCATGGTTTTAATATTCCCTAACCTCGTCATGATAACAAACCCCAACTTCCTATGGGATCAAAAAAGCATCCCGGGCCTCCCATATCCTTAGCATTCAACCCAAAATTAAGTAACATGTGTAGGTTGCCATCTCGTTCCGGCACTTCTGAGTTAATGACCCGTTTCCTGCAAGATTGTGAATCAAATAAGCTACGTCAAGGGACAAAAGTGCCCCATGCAGTATCTAAGACAGGTAAAAGTGAGTCATACGGCTCGGCGAGTTTATTAAGGCCATCTGATATGGCAGCTGTTGATTATCAACGTCGCAAGGACTGGCAAGCTCGGGCTCGGGCCGAAGCCGAGCGTATTAGGGCTACAGTTAGTCAATTGAATAGGGAGCAGTATAAGGATGGTTCATCTAACGGGTTCCCGACTGGAATAACTTTGTTATCAACACCAGGTGTACCCCAACAACAACCCATGCATGGACCTAAATCCTCTTTCACTGGTACGTCCTCGGGGATCTTTGCCAACCGTCCCTACTAATATTTCCTCCGTCCGGTTAGTACCAGCCAATCTGCCGGTGCCGGTAAACACAGAGGTTAGGCAATCAAATTCACAGGGTGTACCGCCCAATACTTTAACACCAAGGGCTCAGGGGGCGGCAAGGACTAATACTTCAAGGAAATCACGTATCCCTAACCCTTGAGTGGGTGTACCTGTCAATGATCCTGGCAGGGGACATACTACTGCAGCTCCGTACGTCCCGGTAAATAATCCATCACAAACGCCACCTCGGGTTACTCATAGGGCAATGGGGACTAACCCAACCGCTCCAAAGTACCCTCTCTCCCCTATTCGGGTAACTCCGACTCCCGCCAGTGAAACAAAATATAACCCTATAGGGTCATCCCCAGCTTCTCTGGACAAGAAGATCCCAAATCCTACTTAAGACAAATGAAAATGTTTATCCGATACCATCGATTTGAGTCCCGAGACCTAGAATTATTTATAGGGGTATTTCTTAGCCCAATTTAAAAAGAAATATTTATCATCACGAAGAGATCGGGAAATTAAGGCCGCCCTTTATGGGATAAGACAAGGAGTAGCAGAGGACTTAAAAATATTCCGTAGGAGAGTAACTCACATAAATGATTCCTTGGTTGAGCCGGTTGCAGAATTTGAATTGGTCGAAATTTTGATCACCAATGTTTTACCAGAAGTAGCTTTGCTGTTACCAGAGGGCCTTTGTCGTACTCTGGACCAGGTGGAAAGAGAGTTTACTCGAATCCAAAGGTGTTTTGAACGCAGATATGGTTTAGGAGGAAATCCATCCCTCACCACTGTTCCATCAGGCAACCCGCAGTCTAGTCAGTTGGGGCGTTCTACCGGCCCTTCCGGGCACATGGCTCTTCCCGCCGTCAATACTACCGGTCCGGCGGGTGCCACTTTGAATAGGCGTACACAATCTCAAGCTTGCTACCATTGTGGCCGCTTCGGTCATCTCCGTCGGGATTGCCCACGACAGATGGCTACCCCCTCGCCAGGTGGCTAATGTACCAGCGCCCCCGCCTGTTAATCAAGAGGGACCTGCGCAGAGACAGGGAAACGCTTAGGACACATCTTGGAGGGGTCTCAGGATGTGCGCCGGTCTACAAACGATCGTATACAGATTCATTCAGTCCGGGAGGAGGGTTTTCAATATAGCCGACTGAAGGGAATTGTAATTCACAATGCAAGCAAACCTTGCGTTGCCTAAATTGATAGTGGTGCAGACCACTGTCTTATTGCCCGGGACTTTGTACAAAAGCTGGAAGTTGTTTCATTGATAGTTCCCAACCAATGAGTGTCACAGGGATACAGAAGGGTTTCTCCGGTACTTCGTTGAGATACATAGATTTAGAGGTGGATCTTGGGACTCAGATGGGAACAATACCAGTACGATTTCACGTCCTGGAAGATATTGCATTGGGAATGGACTTATTGGATATTTTTGAGATGTTACTGAGAAGAGCTATTGAACGGTAATTTCCAATTTCGGTTTTGTTCCCAGCTTTAAAAAATCGGTATAATTATTGCTCTCTTTAGTATGTCCGGAAAGATTCCTTTTTCGAGTGATAAATTTATTATGTGCGAGAGTGGCCTTGATATGTACTGGTTCAATTTTTTTAAAGTTTTAATATCTATGTCGTCGTGCCCGTTAGATTTCGATTTTTTAAGGATGCTATTATTGTTGTGCTATCTCTCGAATCTATCGGCGAGAAAAATATAGACTTGGGGTTGTTATTGTTAGTATTAAGACTTTGCGAGGGGTCGTTATTGTTAGATAGTATGTCATTTGCTAGATTTTCACCTATAGGGAGAGGGCAAACCCATTCTTGCCACGTCATAGGCTTATATCTCTTACCTCGATTCCATCCCCCTAACAGGGGAATTTCAGTGTCGCGCCTACAAACGCTCCCCTAAGTAGAGGTATAAAATGACGTCGGATGTTCTTTCCCTCCCTGACAAACGGCCCTCTCCCTATTGAGGAGAAATACACTTTAAAGCAATTTGCTATTTCCTTTGGCTGTTTGTCACTTTGATATTCTTGGCCTTTATATATGATTTTCTCTATGGGGTTATGATTAGTGGACTCATAAATAGTCTCTCGTATCGTTTTTGGATCGCGATTGTACATATTTATTTTGGTTTTATAATATTTAACAATTCTTAATAGTTGTGTCAATTTGTTCCGATATTTCTTATAATGTTTTTAAGGCAGTATTAAACGGTTCGACTTGCAAACGTTTAGCTAGGGAGTCTCGTTTCCTTATTGATGTAATCAGAGGGTAAGTTATCCAAGGTTTTAATTTTTGTTTTTTTTTTATAAGAATAGCTAATATGTTTCGTTTTTACTACTAGTTAAATGTTTCTCAGTTTATCTTTAATATTTCTAAAAATGTATTAGTGGCATCATTAAGCTCGTTCTGATTAAAGACATCGCTCCATGTTTCTTTCTCAATATTTTTAAATAGATTTTTGTAGTTAATCTCTTTGGTTATTTTTACATTGCTTAAATTATTTTTTTTTTATTTCGCGTATGTGAGGAATGTTACTTAATATCGCGTGGTGGTCCGTAATTTTAGAGTTAAGTACAATGGATGTCTTCTAACTACAACGAGCTGACACTAACAGCTGTCTTGAACTTTTGAACCGATGCTTACTAAAATCAATGAATTTATAAATTATCGGCTAAAATCTAACTTTAAATTCTTTTGAAATAAATTATAATTAAGTTAAACTTACGAAAAAAATAAAATTAGACCTAATTAGCCCCTTCTTTCATATGAAGAGTGAAAAAATTTCCCTTAAGGCTTAAGCTCGATCATAGGCAGAGCGGACGACGTATTGTCTAAACAAAATGGCTATAGCTGTAAATATCTCCTACCTACCGAATAGAGAGCTGCATGGAAACGGTAAATTTCCATTTACCGCGGTAACCATGGAAAACCGTGGGAATGAGTGGTTTTTCTAGTAATATGACATATTCGGATCGGGAATGGATGGAAAACAACCAATATGGAATGGAAGTGGTTAAATTGATATACATTTTAGTTTGGAAATGGTTGGTAAATGGATGGAACCTATTTTCTATGGAAGATCCTAAATAGAGTAATGTCAGTTCTACGTATGCAAACGTCATACCCTTCTATCTCTTAGCTCAGTGTCATCCCCCCATCCAGGCAAGTACAGTATCCCCTCTTACAAAAGCGCGCCTAGAGGGAGGGGTACACAGACTACTCGCCTCTCTACCGACACTACTCTATTCTAGAAAGACTTAAAAAGGTTTTTGCCACTGAGTAATGGCAGCTCTCTGCCTTTGACTGTACTAGACGGTATATGGCAATATAATATAGGTGCCTCTACTACTCATCTCACTTAGTTTGTTGTAGCCTAGCTGGCTAAGCTAACAGTACCGTCTTCTAGCTCATCCCCCTATTACTTTAGCACACAAGATTCACGGCTATAGTAGCTGTCAATCAGTCCATTGTAAGTTTTCGCGCTAAATTCTCGGAATAAATATTTTGGGAAGTGATTCATGGTACTTGGCGACGGGCGAGCAGGAGTCCCTCAGTCCAGTCAGATTTTAGTACAGTTGTTCAGCCCCCTTATTTTTACTAAAATTCCCGATGAAGAACCAGTATTTCAGTGGTAATTCTGGGCCAAACCAAGACGCTCAAGGGTTATATTCTTTCGAACACTATGGTAAAGAAATGGTTTTTTGCTATTGTTCATTTCGGTAAAGGTTGGAAATGCAATAACGTTTCTTAATAGGGAATGGGAATGGTTGGTATTTGGAAACCACGAATCGGTAACGGATGGGGACTCTTGGGGAGGTTGATGAAATCTATGGTTGGAATTGGTAAACAAAAATATGAATAAAAATGGTATGGAAATGGTAACGTTTGAAACTGAAATGCAGCTCTCTACTACCGAACTACCTACAGCCGAAAACTACTATTGCTAAGACCGAGGCTTAGCTCTCAATAAATGAAATTTAATTCATAAATTATTGACTAAATCGTACCCTTAAATTTTTTTGGTATTGAATCAAAATAAAGTATTACTTACAAAAAATAATAAAATCAGATCTTTCAAAGCTCAACAACGCTCAACAACGCTCTCAAAGTTCAAAAATAATCTTTAAGATGACAAAGCGCGGCCATTGCCCAAAAGATTTAGTTTCTCCCTCTTAACATAGTCTCCAAACTTACGTCATAAATGACGTAGCCTGCACAAAGTAAGTCAAAGCATGATTAAAAAAACCTGAAATTTAGCACTTACTTTTCTCAAAAACCTTAAATTTATTTCTAGAAAAAGGTTTATATTTTGATATAAAACCTTTCCCAAACGTAACAAACGAATATTTATTTTCAAAAGGGCTAAATTTGAGAAAAACTCCATGTTATTTCTATGGGAAAATTTAACTGTTTCATCAAAAGGGCGGATTAATTTTATGGAAATGAAAACCACCCTTAGCAACTTTATTTTTTATAAAATAAACTAATTAATGGATCTTTTTGAAATTTTAACCACATATTTAGGGCCGGAATTGTAGTTCTGTGGAATTTTTTCGAAACAATTAATACAATACAAAAAAACTACATCCAAACAAAAAACCCTCCTTATACATTAAGAGCAGTATGAGGTCTTATCTAAGAGAGCTACCGCTCTCCTAGGATAAAAAGTGCCGTTCCCGATTCGAATTTTAAAGGGTATGGGCAGCTTTAATTTCATATCATATTTTTTATCTAAAATAGACTAAACTTAAACTTTCGAGTCTCTTCTTTCTAAATATCAAGTTTTTAATTTAATTTAACAAACATTTCTACACTTAAAATTAATTTAAAAATCGCCAAAACACCGTTCTGGAATATGCTATACCCTTGCCTTCCCAGCTTGTTTTTTGGGGGATTGACGTCAGACAACGGAAAAAATGGGAATCCGCTGAGTCGGCGGACTCCCAATTGATGTTATGTGTCGTCTGCTACTATTTACGGCTACCGGCCCGCCTTAAATCTTTGCTTGTTTAAAGCGTGTACTTTTTAGTTTCTAAATTAAATATAAAATAAATATCAAATAAATATCAAATATGTCTATCTCTGGCTCCTGGGCAATTTCATCTGGTGGCTGGTTAACTCGCGCCTCAGGTTCAAACTGATAGGGTTGAGCACCTAGATTTCCGTGTATCCTACCAGGGTTCATACGAACATGGAAAACAGGGAAAACCTGGAAATATCAGGAAAATTGGTGTAGAGGAAAAAAATCAGGGAAATATCAGGGCTAATGAAAATTTCTTCGAAAAATCAGGGAAAATTAATTTTTTTTCCCAAAAAATCAGGGAAATTAAATAAAGAGAAACAAATACACTTCAGTGGGACCCATAATCTAATTTGGTGCACGAAAAAAATCGATGTTAGTTGTCTCAGTGGAGAGAAATATATTTCTTCGGTGTATGGAATTCTGTATTTTGGTCCTGTCTATTATAACCTAACAAGGAATGGTAAACATATGGTTGTAGGTATAGTCTGGTTACCCTGTTTGAAATTATAACACTCCTCCAATGTAAAAAATGCACCTGGAAATTTATAAGAAGTACTCTGGAAAACCTGGAAATATCAGGGAAATTGGCTTTGGAAATTTCGTATGAACCCTGCCTACGCCTAACAACAGCACCCTCCCCGTCAGATTCAGACGAACCACTTAAGGTAATCGAAAAATCCGACAAAACATCCACAGGATTATCCGACTCACTACTCGAACTTGAAGACATTACAGGCTGAGGTTAATTAACAAACTTTCCGCAAAATTTACTATGTAGGTCTTCAATAGGAAACCGTTAAGTTTTTATAAGAATCAATGCAGACGACGCTTCATTATACGATAGTAGTGGTGGGGACTCCGGGACTCCCAACTGAAGATTTATTTTTCCCCGAGTCCCGATCCAAATACCCCCTAGTGAAATGCCTGTTGCTGACGTCATACACATTGTTAGATGGCGGCCTATTTTAAAAAATGGGGGTAGGAACTCTACATATTTAAATACATATTCCGAAATAACTACTAATCGGAGAGTTAAAATTTTGATATTTATCAATTCTTTGAAAGAAACTCTATCTTTTTTTAAATGAATGAAAGGTTTTTCAAATAAAGCTGCGCATACCCTTTAATGTTAAATGTGGCAGGAGGAAAAGCACAAAATTGGTGAGCTTAATTTCTGCAGAGTGCGTAGAAAGTTTACAAGGACAATTTATAGAACTTTTGTATTATATTAGAACTTTTATATTATTTCTCAAATAAAAACTATAGTCTTACTTCAATTTGTTTATTTTTATATTTTAGATAATTAAGAAAAAATTATTAATTTTTAAACTACCTTTACAAAAATTTTAAGCAAAACGCTTACCAAATCTTATCGCTACCACGCTGTAATAGGTATACAATAAGGTGGAAGAAAATTTTGTGTTTCGAGAAAAAATTACTAGATGGCGCTGAAACTCGTCTCTTAACGGTGTTGCCAGGATATATTTTTGTTTGAATTCTACGCGCGAGAACACTGAAATTTACAATCCTAAGCCGTGATTGACAAGGGATAACAATACAGCACTGGCGACATTGGCGGGAGGCGCCGGACCAGCCGAGACACTTCAACACAGGGGTGGCTCGGCGAGTTGAGGATTATAAAAGGAGAAAACTCTCTAGATAAACCAGTTTCCTTTGCTTAGTATTAGAAGTTCATAACTAGAAGTACAAGGAGCTAGTCACTCAGATTTCATTTAACTATCAAACCTCGAGGAGCTAATTACTGTCAAATTTCCGGTTGAGATTCATCATTTCAGCACTAGCAAGGGTATCATAAAGTCGGAGAGCTACCCCTTATAATCTAGTTTTCGTTTTAAAAACCAGAATGATTATTTTGTGACCTTCGCAAAGTCTCCTTTTTACATCAAAATGTGGATTCTAATAAATTGTGAGCCCAGGGAATTTTTGTATGTCTCACTATGATACTTCTGTGTGTACGATTATAGTAATCTACTCTTCGTGTTAGCTTTTTCTGTCATAGGCATAAAGCATACCCACCTACTTAGTGACCATGGAAATTTAGAGTGAACTATGTTATCTTTTAGTAGCTTTGACAGGTGTTTTAGCATTTCACCTATCACCTTAGTGTTCCCGACCTTATTTCGTAAACTATAGCTCCATATTCCCTTCGGTTACCAAAACCTTCTTGAGCCCCTTTTTCTGGAAACATCTCTAGGCAACTAAGAGCACCATCGTTTATATACATCATACGATGAGGCTAAAAAACTACAATAAATATACTTGCGTTTGGTGACGAAATAATTTTTAATTCATTTTCAAATTAGTTTCAAAAGTACAAATAAATTTGGGACAAGACTTAAAGTTAATTTGGAATTTTTAGCATAACGTACAGAAATGGTTATAGTTTATTTTTAACGCGCTTTATTCTACCCACATCCTTTGGCTGATTGGATTTACGTTTGCATGATTTCCGAGCAGTTTCAAATTTTTGGGGTTTTGTTTCATTTAGTGGTTTCGCCTTGTTTTGTGAATTTACACACGCCCTCTCCTTGCTTTTTGGTTTAGAAGAAATCGCTTTTTAGCCACATCGTAGTATACGATGAGGCTCTTAGTTTGACCCGAGCCGTAGTAGTAGTAGTAGTAGTAGTAGTAACAGTAGTGGCCGAAGTTTTCGCTATCGTTATCGTTATATTTTAGCTTAAAAGGAACTCGATAGTACCTAAACCCACCAATAGGGGTAGCTGAGCTCTATTAGAGATTTTATTTTAATTAAAAATTTTTTTGGTCGCAGCCGGGATTCGAACCCGGGTCGTTCACGCAGCAGTAAGACACTCTACCCACTATACCACGAGGGCTTGACAATAAGAGCGAGTTTTCTTCCTTTAATTTATCTCTAAAGGGTCGGGGATGGGGGAAGGGTACCTCTCTATCTGTGGGGTCGGATACTTTTGAATTTTTATCTGTGGGGTCGGACACTTCTGATTTTTTTTTATTTTAGGTTTTTATATTTATTTTCTTTTTTTCTTTTATGTTTTTATATTTATTTTCTTTTTATTTATGTGCTAATTAAATAGATAACGATTTTTCCCGTTTCCTACCAGCATCTATTAAGAAAAATATTTTTCCCCATCCAGCGAATGTCCCCTAGGCTCCGCTCTGCCTAGACTGCCTCTGCCTGTATTACGGCTCTTGGCAAGTTATCATGGGATGACACTACCCTTCTCTGCCTGTATTAGGGCTTTTGGCAAGTTAACATGAGATGACACTACCATATATCTTTTGTCTTCGTTAGCTTTTAGCCCCAAATAAAAAATCACGCAGAGAGTCGGGGCTTATCTAAATGGAGATAAGGTTTGCTTGCGTTGGAATGTTAAAGGGAGGGTGAAGTGGAGAAACATTCAGGAAATACCTCCCAATGATTTTAAAATTCAAATTAGGTTCAGATTTTTATGCTAGTTTGAAATAAGGACCTTTTTAGGCTAGTCCAAATTTCAAATAATCCATAAATCTCAACCTAATTTTAATTTTAAAATCATTCGGAGATATTTCCTGGACGTTTCACTACGGAGACTGGTCTAATAATCTGTAGAATAATTAAAAAAAATAACTCGGTTTTCTACTTCACCCTCCCTTTAACCACTTCCTGTTTTTTACGTTGGTTGTTGCTGCCAGCAACTAAATCCTCTTCATTTCTGGACTGAAATTTCAATGCCAAGGTGTATATTTTCAGTCACTGAGTAATTTTGTGTATAAAAACGAGAGTTAAGCTACACCGTACAGTTTTTCTACCTTTTAAAGTGAAAGGCTGGTACAGTATTTGGTTAATCTTTGAAGATTTCAAGTAGGATCCTCTTCATTTGGTTAATCTTTGAAGATTTCAAGTAGGATATATAACTTTTTCATTTCTTACATCCCATATTCGAAAATATTTCTTTCTTTGTGATAAACTCATAAAGAAAAATGTCTGGTCGCAAAAAAAGGGACCACGTAGATGATGGTGAGAGTAGCACGGAAGAGAAAGCTAGTGATAAAAAGGGGAGAGATACTGTGGATTCTGAGGTTCGAGCAAAACTAAATGCTAGGCGCAGAGAACTATATAAAATTAAGCGCGAAAAAGAGACGTTTGCCGAAACCAGGGAGGGCAAGGCCTAGGAGCCAAAAAAATTGTGAATCCAGAGGTTAGAGCTAAATTAAATGCTAGACGCAGAGAATTATATAAAATTAAACGAGATAAAGAGACAATTGCCAAAGCCGAGGGAGGGCAAGACCCAAAAAGTATCGAGGGAGGGCAAAATGCAACAAGTTGGAAAAGCCAAAATATTACCTCTCCGAGTGGAGATGACTACCACTACCCCTTAAACAACCTAAATATATGCATCTATCGCTTTTTTTAATTCTTTGCAAGTGCAGGAATTCAATTTTAAAATAGTCAATTGTTCAAGCCTTTTCAATATCTCTCAATTGCTGGGGAAACTCTACTCTCTTGCTATACCTCAACCGTATTCTTAGTCTACCAGTATGACTTGTAACATTTGTCCATATCAAAGCTGAATCATACATCGCCACACAAAAAGAAAATGTCCCCAAAACATGGAAGCCACAACCCAATCACACATAAGCTAGGCTCGTACTTGTTCATCGCTTTCGATGATTTCACTAATATTAGCATTAACATTTTGTACATTATTGGGTTCCTTATTAATAGATATGCCTACGCCTACAGTACTTTCAATAGAACATTTATTTAATGCATTATCTTTCGTACGATCATGGCCAACTAGCCTCGTGGTAGGATCAACATTTTGCGTGCTAGAACCTGTTCCAGAAACAGCCTTTTTTTCCGCGGCTAACGCTCTTCTCCTTTCATTTTCTTGTTTCCTAAATTCAGGATCTGACCTTTTTGCCCTCATTCTTTCCCTTGCCTTTCGTTTTCTGATTTCCTCTTTACTTAAATTATTATCTTCCTCCATTTACTTATTAATCAGTTAAATACTCACAAAGGTTGGCAAAATCAATCTCCTTAAATACTCACACTGGTTGGCAAAATCAATCTCCTTCAGTAATACGTAAGGCTTAATTATATTATTTGCCGAACAAAATTAATCGAGCAAATTTAACACTTAACTTCTTCCTTCGAAATTCTATCAAAGAATGAATCAACTGTTTAAAAAAAGGTTTTTTTCTCGAATAGGGCGCTATCATACCAACAGCAATTCCGTCATATTTAAAAAATATACATTGCCAACACTTTTTTCAAATAAAGAATGATAAAAGTGCGTAAAAAAGGTCTTTCACAAATAGGCCTAGGGGGCGTATAAACTAAACAGCAACAACGCTCTACAGCTACACTAATCTTACACAAACAAGGAGTACTATAAACCCACTACTGGAAGCGGTATTTTTATTCAAACGTAAAACAATTTCGCTTAAGCTTAACATCTCTAGACATCGGTAAAAATGTCTCTATCACTCCTAGACATTATAACTCAAATTCATCTGATTATGTTTTAACAAGGTTAAATCTAACTGGGAGTAAGATGAAAGGAGTAGAAGCTTATCTGTCTAAGGAAATATGAAATTTTATCTTAACAGTTCGTTAAATCATAAGTTTATAACGAAAAAACGCGGAAGGGGAAAACGAGCAGACAACAGCGATTTTTGGGGGTAGAAGGTTAAGAGCGCCATCTGTCGTCCGTGCCAAAGTTGAACTTCCCATCGAAACGCAATGAGAAAGTGGATAAAATAATGCCATCAGCTACTTAACTGCGTCGATATATTTAACGACTTGACCCATGACATGCCCATAACACTGGCTTCTATGAATCCTATTTATTCTTGGATGCTAGGAAACTTGGTATACGTAACAGTCTGTACCAAGTACCCAAGCATCCTTCAATAAACGCCTGGCAACATTGTGGTACGCATGGTACAACTAAAAAATAGGATGTGTATCTATCTTTCCAGTCACTCCAAGTCGTTAAGCCCTCATTACAGAGGATTTGAAACACTATCGTAATTCCAAGTGTCTCGAATCTCTACGTTCCTGTCCATTATGAACAGTGCTGAGAGAAAGATACATCAGAAAGAGCCATTCAAATCGAATTGCCGAAAATATTATCCATATTTTCATTTCATATAACAGAGAAAACAAATTATTATGGTTCTGAGAGGAGCTTCCCATTTTGGTTGTTGTTCTCAAAAATATATCGCAATGCACGGGCCTAGATAGATACAGGAGGCAATGTAGGAAATATAACGCAATGCACGGGCCTAAAAAGATATAAGAGACAATGTACGAAATATAACGCAATGCACGGGCCTTGATAGGTATAGGAGGCAATGATTTAACGACTTCGGTACTTGGGTTTATCTTTAATATTTAAATAAATATAATTATTTTTAATTATTTTAATCGCCAGTAAATAACTTTAAAAATAGTTAAATCGTTTAAAATAAAGTTGTTCATAATATCTTTCGAAACTTTGCTAATATTGACGTTTAAAATGAAGGGTACCCTTCTTGCCCGCTTTCTTCAAATTTTGGGGTATATATACGATCCGTTTCCATTATAATAATAGATAAAAACGCATTCGCGTGAACCTTTGGTGGAAGCCCTGCCATTGGGAGGCTAGACGTTTCTCGTAACCCTAGCTGATCGCCGCGTATATCTTAAAACCAAATAATAGATAAAAACGCATTCGCGTGAACCGATGGTGGAAGCCCTGCCATTGGGAGGCTAGACGTTTCTCGTAACCCTAGCCGCTCGCCGCGTATATCTTGAAACCAAACGATGACGAAGGAAGAGAAGCCAGAATGGACTGACTGGCGTCCATGTGGAATGGACAAAGACCTGAAGATGGTGGTGCATAGAAGCTGGTGTCAATGTGGAATTGACGAAGAACAGAAGATAGTGGTGCATAGAAGCTGGTGTCAATGTGAAATTGACGAAGAACAGAAGTTGGTGGTGCTTGGAAGCAAGCACGTACAGACTAGTGTCCATGTGGAGTGGACGAAAACCAAAGCTGGTGGTGTTGGAACTCAAGTAGAATAGCCAGAAGAGACAAACCCAAATTTCCGTGAACTGTCAATGCAGTCCGGAAATTGGGAACACGTTTGCTCCGATACGCAAACTGCGAACGCGGTCACGTGGGGTCTGACAGACAGACACACACACACACACACACACAGACAGACACGGCCGGTGTAATACCTCTCACGTGACATACGTCACTCGGAGAGGTAAAAATTAGAGAGAGGATTAGAATTTATATGGCGGAGCGACGGCTAGAACCCGATTTCCGGGAAAAAGAGAAAACATACAAAACTGAAAGAAGGCAAGAGGAGGGAAGTAGGAAGAGGTATGCAGCTTATATGGCTGAACGAAGGGAAGACCCTGAATTTCGGGAAAAGAAGAGGGCTAAGGTGGCGGAGCGAAGGGAAGACCCTGAATTTCGGGAAAAGGAGAGGGTCAATATGGCGGAGCGAAGGAAAGACCCTGAATTTCGGGAGAAGGAGAGAGCCAGTATGGCGGAGCGAAGGGAAGACCCTGAATTTCGGGAGAAGAAGAGGGCCGGTATGGCGGAGCGAAGGGAAGACCCTGAATTTCGGGAAAAGGGTAGTTCCGATATGGCAGAACGAAGGGAAAACCCTGAATTTCGGGAAAAGGGTAGGGCCGATATGGCGGAACGAAGGGAAGACCCTGAATTTCGGGAAAAGGGTAGGGCCGATATGGCGGAACGAAGGGAAGACCCTGAATTTCGGGAAAAGGGTAGGGCCGATATGGCGGAACGAAGGGAAGACCCTGAATTTCGGGAAAAGGGTAGGGCCGATATGGCGGAACGAAGGGAAGACCCTGAATTTCGGGAAAAGGAAAGGGCCGATATGGCGGAACGAAGGGAAGACCCTGAATTTCGGGAAAACGAAAGGGCCAATATGGCGGAACGAAGAAAAGACCCTGAATTTCGGGAAAACGAAAGGGCCAATATGGCGGAACGAAGAGAAGACCCTGAATTTCGGGAAAGCGAAAGGGCCAATATGGCGGAACGAAGAGAAGACCCTGAATTTCGGGAAAGCGAAAGGGCCAATATGGCGGAACGAAGAGAAGACCCTGAATTTCGGGAAAGCGAAAGGGCCAATATGGCGGAACGAAGGGATGACCATGAATTTCGTCAGAATGAAAATTTCGCTTCTTGCTTTAGGAGGGCTACTAAAAAAAATGACCCCTTATATCAAGAATTTTTATATTCCGAATCGATTAGGGATGTACCTACGCACAAGTGCGAAATATGTTCTAGACTTTGTTTTAAGAACAGTTCGACCTCAATTAGTTTAGAAACTTTTCAGGCACGCGTAGGATTAATTACCAGTGTTATGACTCCCTTAGTGGAATTATGCATGCCTTGTCATGCAGCCGTATCTAAAGGGTTGGTTCCAAAATACAGCCCCGTTAATGGCTTTTTTTTTCCTGTCATTAATGAGACTATAACAGGGTTATCTAATCTCGAGCAACGGCTTGTTAGTCCTAGAATTCCCTTCATTCAAATACGATCTCTTGGCTGTGATTCGCAAAAAGGGTTAAAGGGCACCGTTGTTAATGTTCCTTGTAACGTGGACACGTCTTGTTCCGTTTTACCAAGGCTGCCTGACAACACACATACAATGCAAGTGAAATTAATGCGTCGCATGCAGTATAATAACCCATTTTTATTTGAAACAGTGCGCCCTAAGCTTATTTTAGCCGCGCTTAAGGCTTTGCTGCAATCTTCACTTTACAAGAAACATTCCATCACTCTTTCGGAGGACCTGATGAACACTTTGGTGCAGCATGAAAACGTTGATTTCGTCGTAGACGAAAACGACAGAAGTATTGCTCTAAGCGAAGTCGCACAGGTGAACGAGACTCCCTCAATCGAAGGTGATGGGCAAGTAGGCAACAGTGCCAATGTGCTGGAAATTGATAGTGACGAAGAATGGGTTGAGGAAAAGGAAGAAGAAAGGATCAATTGTGGAGCCAGAGATTCCTTGCTATTATCAGCTGAAGATTTATTGGACACAAATATCACGATAACGTTTGCACCAGGAGAAGGTAGCCGCCCCGTGTCTTTGCTTTACGATGAGGATTGCGAAGAACTGTCCTTTCCTCGTATTTATGGAGGGGAGAAAAGGGACATTAAGATTAAATGCAGCTATCAAGATATTGTAAAGTGGGAATTGCTGTCTTCGGACCGAAGGTGCGCTAGCGACGTCACCAATCTATTTTTCAAATGGTTAAAGATTGAGACCATGAAAGTCAGTCAAGCAATTCAAATTTGTTTACGCAAAACTAAGTCTTCTGACGGCCGAGGACTAACAGCGGGGACACTGAGGTTACAAGGTGGAATTGAATCACTGCTTCACCATGACGATGGTTTCAGAATATTGGAGCCCCTTCGCAACTCTCCCGCATTTTGGCAACGAAACGGATCGAGGGACCTTCTGGCCATGGTGAGACAACTCGGAATTCCAACGTTTTTCCTGACTGTAAGCGCGGCCGAAACCCGATGGCCTGAGTTAATTAATGCGTAGTTGGTAACTGCTGGCAAATTGATAAGGAATAACCAAGACATTGAAGCTATGGCTTTCAAAGATAAAGCCAAGTTGATTCAAGAGGACCCTATTACATGCGCGAGATATTTTGATTATAGATTTCAAGCATTATTAAAGTACCTCAGGAGCAAGGTTGGACCTCTGGGACTAGTGGTGGACTATTATTATCGAGTTGAGTTTCAACACCGTGGGTCGCCCCACGTGCACAGTGTAATTTGGATTTCCGGCGCTCCAAAATTAAAACCTGATGGTTCAAACACGGAAGAAGTCGAGATTTTTGTTGAGCGTTTCATTTCTTGCGCCAAATCAGAAAATGAAGATTTGGTTAACCTGGTTCCTCTTCAAACACACAAACATACAAGAACGTGCAAAGTGAAACGGGGAGAGGAAACGATTTGTCGTTTTGGAATTCCCTGGCCTCCAATGCCGAGAACATATGTTCACGATCCTGTTTTAAGAAATTGGACAAAGGAATACGGTGAATATATCGCATTGGAATATAAGAAAGTGGAAAAAGCCATATCGGCTCTAACATCTGAAAATTCTCCTAACACATTTGAAGAGTTTTTGCGGCCTCTTCAAATGACGGAACGGGTCTATATTGATTGCGTTACGTTAAATCTTAAGAGAAAAACCATTCTCCTGAAGAGATCTCCTCTGGAAGTAAGAGTGAATGCCTACAACAAAGACATTCTTAGATTATGGAGAGCCAATATGGACATTCAATTTGTTCTTGATGCTTACCCGTGCATTATGTACGTCATCGCTTACATTGGAAAATCACAGCGTGGTATATCCCAATTACTCATGGAAGCTATGAGAGCCGCTAGGCAGGCGGGCTCTACTGTTAAAGAGAGGCTTAAAGTTATCGCCAACAAGTTTCTCACTGGTCATGAAATTTCCGCCCAAGAAGCGGCGTACTTATGCCTGCAGATAACCGTGTCTAAGTCTAGTAGAGCTACCATCTTTATCAACACAAATATGCCAGAGAAACGAGTTCATATTCTCAAGCCAAAGAGTCAGCTTGATGATTTACCAGAAGATAGTACAGATATTTTTTCGGAAGGCCTAATCGATCGTTACCCTTTAAGGCCAGATGATATGGAATCAGTCTGTTTGGCTGAATTTTCAGCTTGGTATGAATTCAATAAGAAAAAAGGCCGAGGTCGGCAAGTTTCAAGTCTAAACGAGGATGAACGACTTGATAGCGAGCCCGAATCTAATGTAGCCTCGGTTTGGATCGCTTTGAACCATGGCCATGGGTTTGTACGCAAACGTACACAGGCTAAAGTCCTCCGATATAGGAATTACAGTATCGAGAAAGATACCTTGGATTTCTACAGAGAGCAAATTTTCTTGTTTTATCCTTGGCGCGACGAGACCACAGATGTTTTGGAAAAAGATTTCAAAGAAGTCTACGAAGCAAATCTGGAACTGATTTCGCGGAAAAGAAATAAATTTGTAAATGAAACTGGTGAAGCCGACTTTGAGAGAGCGAGGGTAGAATTCCTCGAAAGTGAACCTCAAGTAGATGTGGCTAATGTGCAACCAATACTGGAACATCAAGATGAAAGAGATCGCCAATACACGATGGATGACCCAGAATTCGCCATTCTGGCTTGCGTACGAGATGCTACGGCAGACATCGGACGGGAAATCCCCGATTGCCGTGTCCCAGATTACACAGTCGTGCAAACTGTTCGTATAGTAGAGGACAGTGAGTATGCAAAAATGGTACAGGGTCTAAACGTAAAGCAGAGAGAAGTATTTGGCTACATTCTTGGGCATTTCAAAACTAAGCCCGACCAGTATCTCCGCCTATTTGTTACTGGAGGAGCCGGAGTAGGTAAAAGCGTTCTCATTAACGCCGTTTGCGAGGGCGTCACTAGGTACTTCCACAAACAACCTGGGGCTGACAACTCCAACATTATTGTCTTGAAGTGCGCTTTCACGGGAAAAGCCGGTTTTAACATTGGTGGAACCACTTTGCATACGGCTTTCTCGCTTCCAGTTAGCCAATACGGAGGGCCCATGTCGAGAATGGAATCAGGAACTCTGAACAAAATTAGGGTTGCCTGGAAGGATCTTAAACTGATAATTATTGACGAGATTTCAATGGCAGGAGTTGGGATACTCACGAAGGTCAATTCTAGGTGCCAAGAGGTTATGGGGTCACAAGAATCATTCGGTGGACTTTCAGTTTTGGTTGTTGGCGATTTTAACCAACTGAAACCAGTAGGCGATAGTTACGCGTTTCAAATTCCTAAAGCTCGTGACACCCCTTATGCTGGATTGCTAGATAATAATCCGCAATGGAAAGAATTTAAGGTTTTTTCTTGAATGAGATCATGCGTCAGAAGGAAGACAAGGAATTCGCCATGGCTCTGAATCGAATGGCAATAGGAAAAATGGAAGTCAGTGACGTATCACTAATCAAGAAACAGCAGGTGAATGTAAAAGGCGAGCCTCCTCTCGACGCCATACATCTGTATGCTACGAACAAAGGCGCGGCAGATTTCAATGAGATGCGTCTCAGTCAGTTTAATACTGAATTTTGCGATTCTTTGGCTTTCGATAACGTCAAAGGAGACTTTCAAGCGCTTGTGCGAAAAAATATACTGGATAGAGCGAAACAACTGAAGCCCAGTTCAACTTACGGATTGAGCGAAAAAATTCGCTTGCAAATTAGTGCTCGCTATATGGTTACCAACAACATTGACATTCAAGATGGAGTTGTTAATGGAGCCACTGGCAGAATTCGTCAAATTGACTACGGAGTGCGTCCAGACGGGGCTCGTGTTCCTATTAGGGTTTGGATTTCCTTTGACCACGAAAGGGTGGGTAAAGATATTCGAGTTAAAAGTACCGCTTTGATTGTCGCTTCCAAGGCCGAGCCTTCGTGGACTCCCCTTGAAAAGACGGTGAGATCATTCACGCTTCGACACTCGAATAAAAACGTCACTGTGTCTAGGAAACAATTTCCTTTACAAGTGGCAGAAGCAATAACCATTCATAAGAGTCAGGGTGATACCTACAAATGCGTGGTGGTTCATACCAACAAAAACCGAAAAATGCAAAGGTCAATGTTGTACGTTGCTTGCAGCCGAGCCACTTCCGCTCAGGGCCTTTTTATCGATGGTGATTTTGTAGCACCCGAACCTCCAAAGGACAATGACGTCGTCAAAATAGAAATGGAAAGAATGGAAAGAGAAGCGCAGCTCTTCGTGTCCACATTGCTTTCACGGCCAGTTATGTTTTTCCATAACCCCGAGTCTTTAAGGGGTCATTTGCAGGACGTCAGACGTGATGATTTCATTGTCAGTGCTGACTTGCTTTTGTTTGTGGAAATTCGAGCGAAAGAGCAAGATGAATTAAGTATCGCTCAATTCGAGAATTTTGGAGGAATTTTCTTGCCCGAGAACGCTCCCGAAAGAAGATCTTATGGATCGACGATTTATGGAAATAGTAAAGTGACTGAACAGGTTTTGGATTGTAAAGTCACTCATGGTCGGCTTCCAAATGGGCAGCCATCGCCCATAGCCCGCCTTGAACGGATTTGGCTCGATGGTAAATTGGGAGGAGAGAAAATAGCGATAGTACTGTTGTACAAATCGCCTCAAGCCAGCTTGCAACTGGTGTTAGATGATTTGACTAGGCTATTTTCTAAAAAATACGATCCGACCGTACCTACTTTGGTCGTTGGAGATTTTAATGTTGACTTTTTACTAAGGAAACAGGCATTGACAAAGTTTTTTTTGCCTTGGCAAATTGAACTTATGCCAGGATTGAAGAACAAGGTTTCAACCAATAAAGGGAGTCAGCTTGACTTAGCCTTTGGAAACGTATTGCTAATCCAAAAGTATAGTGCTGATTATAGAGAATCTACCTATTCTTTTCACAAATCGATTTTTGTTTTTAGAAAGGTTTAAGACAAGCCTTAAAATGCTTAGAAAATGGCATTCGATAAAAGTAAGGGAGATCACTCAGAGGGAGATAGCATATTCATTTGATTATGCTTTCTCGGCCTTTAGAGAGTGATGTGTATACACGTGAACGAGATCACTCAGAGGAAGAAAACATTTGCAATTGATTAAATTCTTCTAAATAAAGAATTTATTCATATTGCTCATGCTTTCTTGGCCTTTAGAGAGTGATGGATCACTCAGAGGGAGATAACATATCCATTTGAATAAATTCTTCTAAATAAAGAATTTATTCATATTGCTCATGCTTTCTTGGCCTTTAGAGAGTGATAGATCACTCAGAGGGAGATAACATATCCATTTGATTAAATTCTTGAATTTACTCTTGTTGATCATGTTTTCTCGGCCTTTAGAGAGTGATGTGTATACACGTGATAGAGATCACTCAGAGGAAGGAATCATTTGCAATTGATTAAATTCTTTTAAATAAAGGAATTTATTTATACTGCTCATGTTTTCTTGGCCTTTAGAGAGTGATGTGTATACATCTGATAGCGATCACTTTGAGAGAGATAATATTTCTTCATACGCTTTCATACCTCTTATCTTTTTACCTATTTTTAAACATTTTCAAATGTCTGAACTTCACATTATTATTAATTTTTCCCCCGAAAACATTTCTTTCTTATCTAATTTACCTATAAATATAAATATACATATGTACATTCTAAGAAACTAATTTATCAAATATGTACATTCTAAGAAACTAATTTATCAAATATGTACATTCTAAGAAACTAATTTATCAAATATGTACATTCTAAGAAACTAATTTATCAAATATGTACATTCTAAGAAACTAATTTATCAAATATGTACATTCTAAGAAACTAATTTATCAAATATGTACATTCTAAGAAACTAATTTATCAAATATGTACATTCTAAGAAACTAATTTATCAAATATGTACATTCTAAGAAACTAATTTATCAAATATGTACATTCTAAGAAACTAATTTATCAAATATGTACATTCTAAGAAACTAATTTATCAAATATGTACATTCTAAGAAACTAATTTATCAAATATGTACATTCTAAGAAACTAATTTATCAAATATGTACATTCTAAGAAACTAATTTATCAAATATGTACATTCTAAGAAACTAATTTATCAAATATGCACACCCTATAAATTCGAAATAGATAAGATTTCCATCTTCAAATATTAAACCAGGTATATTGAAACTATAATCAAACTATTTTATGAAATTAAGGAAATTGAATTACCTAATCACGATTTAAAATGAAAAAAAAAAAAATGGTTTTATTGTTTCTTAAATGAGGGCGACCAAATATGTAGATCTTTAGAAAACTTGAACATTATTCACGTACATCCCACATGTAAAGCATAACCCCCCCCCCTCGAAATGTTTTAATCCAATTAAAACCACGTCCAAACCCTTGCCAAAAGCTTGGTTATGACAAGATGAATAAAACTCTATATCAGCGAAACGGTGCTTCATAGACAGAAAAAATGTCTGGGGAGCTGCTAAGACGCTTTGAAATAATTCTACCAATATAGGGAAAAACATGCGCCGTTAACTTAAAATTCCAAAAAAATTCAAGAGGCAAAGACCAATGATGCCGAATGATGAATGAATAAAAAACTAAACTAACACCGCTGGAGACCTGTAAATCAATAATTTAAAAAATCCGTAAACCTTCTAATCGAGTAATCCAAAAAGCGGTCTAAACTACGGCTGTGTAAAATTACGAGGGGGGAAGCCAACACCAAGAACAATTCCATTATAACTTTTAAGGCCCTGGTCCCTATGTTTTTTGTATCAAAAATATTTTTTTAAGTTTGTTTATTATTTTGATGTGCATATGGTATAAAATACACTAACGCCCCAGGAAGATATTTGTATCTTCTCCTTTCAGAATATCCCTAACTTTTAATATCAAAAATAAGGGGAATAATGCCTTTAACGTTTAATACCTTCATATTGGATATTGTTCACTAAACTCTACCCGCAGTGGCGTAAACAAATACCTTGCGCTGTGAGTATATTCATGTAAACCGACGAACACTTGGTGACATCCGAGTAGTGATTTGGAACATCTGTTTCCGCGAAAACTGTTTTTTTTTTATGATTAAACGTTCCCCTAAATATAATACCTAATCAGTGTAAGATCGCTAAACGTTAAATAGACTGATCTTTATAAAATTATATAAGCAAACATATCAAGAATGATAAAAATGTCATAGAATTTCTTTCAAGAATAAATAATTTTATGCTCGTTAATTTTATATCAAGAATCATAAAAATAATATAGAATTTCTTACAAGAATAAATAATTTTATGCTCCGTAAGTTTATATTTTTAATATTAGCAATTAAAATTTTAATTGACGTTTTTATGTTTTACATATTAAAATTTAAAAAAATTATCCATTGATTTCAAATGTCATGCATATCGCCCACCCCCTCATCTTCGCTTTCTTGATTCTCAATCTCAGGATGAGGTAACCATGCTGGTACTGGGTATGGATACTGAAGCAATCCCTGAGAAGCCTCCCATAGAATCATGGCTTGATCTAACATTTCATCTTTCTCCTTCTCTTTTTCAATCTCATCCATTTGCATTTCCATCTCGTCGATCTCTTTTTCCATTTCTTCAACCATTTCCATTTCTTCAACCATTTCCATTTCAATATCTATGTTTTCTTTAACAAAGATATCTTCACTGTTATGCAATGATTTTTCCATATTTTCATTTTCATCTTCTTTTTTCTCAACAATATCTAATCTAATAATCAACAAAAACAAATTCATCAAAATAGGATCATTCGGAAAATGCGGATATTATAATGATAAGCCTTAATTTGGATTCAAAACTCCATTTTTCAAATTCATCTAATTTTAGACATAAAGAAATGATAAGTTGTTTTCATTTCTGGGCTTCATTCTCTATTTAAGTTATTATTTAACTTTGCGTTTAATAATAAACCTGAATTGTAATTTGCGGGTGAGGATTCGTGGCAAGATGCAATTTCCGAAGCCATAAATAGTACCAATAAAAATCAACTATAAAATATTAGATGTTCTTACCTCGTATGTGTAGCCATTTCTCTTTCCAAAAATTTCGACTCTCAAATTCTGGCTGAAAAAATATATTAGAGAGATACAACCGACCCCTTTCCTTTTCTACTCACCCGCTGTGCTAAGCTGGATGAGGAAAAATCATCCTTTGGCCAATTTAACCTTTCTTACACTAACCGCACCTCCGTTTAGTTCGCCAAGATGGCTGCACTTGATAAAATGAATAATAAAGCCAATGTTAGCCCTCATCGAAAGGAAAGTAGTATTTGTCACACATTCTTTCTCTACGGAAGCGTTGGTCTAATCAAGCTGGCGCCATAACGCGGTTTCTTGGGGTAGCTGCTACCCGGTACCGAGTCATTCTAACCTGAACTTTCGTGGACTACACAGTTGCCATTAAAGATGTCCCTTGCAAGTAAAAGTAAGTCGTTTACGATATTGTTAATTTTTATTTGACACTTTTTAATTATACCGGTAAATTACATCTGTGGGATTAAGGTGTTATAATGATAAAATCAAAAGATTAGGAATGTATTAAAATAGAGCGGTGACTATTAGTTTTTTCGGTTTAACATAGAATTATGGTTTTGAATATCCGTTTTAAATCTAGTATAGTATATAATAGTGTATGAACAGCATACATAAAAAATGATGTATTTTAAGTTCCTGAGAAAGAAAATGGAGATGGAAAAATGGAAATTTCCGAGGAAGAGAAACTCCTTAGTGACGATCCCACATCTCATGAGAATGAAGTTATTGATGTCACTAAAAGTGACGAGTCAAACAACACCCAAAAGGATGTCACTAACAAAAGTGACGAGGCAATCATCACCCAAAAGGATGTCATTCCAAGGAAAAAATGTTACCATTGTCACTCTCCAGGACACTTAATTAGGAAATGTCCTGATCTTCCCACTGTCAGGAGCGGTCGGCCTCGAGGTCAACAAAGCCGTACTAGAAGGAACAACGGCCACCCATACCAACGACACAATTCGGACAAGGCTCGCAACAAAGAATTGCTGGAAAAACTTTTAAATTTTTTTAAGAACATGTAAAAACCAATAAAGATTTAAACGTTTTTTTGCAAGGAAAACCTTTATGGAGTAGTTTTTTGAAATAGAACTTACATTACTATTATTAGATTCAATTATAAATAAAGGTATAGTGATTTCATCCATATAAATATACAATAGTTTTACTATAATTAAGGTCTCTGCACTTGATAAACTGCTTCCTTTTCTATGAGAGTAAACATTTTGTATTCATCCGCCTTAATTGTAACATTTTTATCAAGTGCGGTTGGTTCTGACTACAAAACACCTTTCTATTCATTTGGAACTCTTGTTCGCTTCATTTTGACCTAAAAATTTATCTGGAGCTAAAATATTATAAATATAAACAAGAACGACTTTAAGCTTAAATTCATTCTTGATATATACTCACGGATTCAAAGAGGAACATTTGAAAAGCGGTTCGTTATGGTTTTTGGGCATATCCTGCGAAATAACACCCTTGTGTTGGAGCAAAGTAAAATCCTTTCAGCGCGACTATAGAATATTCCTGTAATTACTTGTAGACAAACCAAAGTCAGACGGAGCCAGAGTTCACTACATACGGGAGGCTAGCCAACTCGCACTGCCTCTAGCGGTGCTTCTTGACGCACCCCTTCGCCTTGTGCAGCTCTCTTCATCCATGCCAATAATGGAATGGTCTATAGGAGGGCATGAGTAACACCAAATAGGAGTATTTCACCAGAGAGAATCAAGAAAGTGAGTAGAAACTTGAGGGAAACATGTAGCTCTGAAAGCCACGTGATCAGGCCAGATCCGGTAAGGCTGTTCGTTCCCCTCGCTAAAAGGCGTTAGATTTGTCATGTCACCTGAAGTTAACCTGGCCAGTTATTTAAGACGCACCCGCTCGTTTGAGCTACATTGTGTTTTCTTTTGCCAAAGGCAAGATCTTCCACTCCCTTTCTTAATTCTCTCTGATTTCACTATATGAAGCAGACTATCAAAATCTTACTTGACGGGGCTAGTGCGTTACTCGGAAAACTACAGGCGCCTCACATTCTGCTTATCAAGACCACTTACTTAGGCTTACTAATACGTTTAAGCCCTGGGGTATAACTCCTTGTCACTTTACCAAAAACGAATTCATTCTAGTTTTTACGCTTATTCGTTAAACATGACCGATAAAGTAACGCAAACAGTGTATGCCAAAAATGGTTGGGCCGAGCTGGAAATTGAAATTGGGGATTTCAGCAGATGGCCTAATTCGTTAAGAGAACTATTTTGGCGTAAACCACAAAGAAAGGATACCGATAATTTAATTAAAATATGTGCTTTCTGTTATTTAAATGACGCTCAGGAAAAAACTATAATATCGGCCATGACATGTACAAAAGTGGTGCATTGTTACGCGGATCTATCAGCGGCTGTTATGGCTCAATTTTTTGCCTGGAAGTCAAGTATTGATCTTCGCAGGACAGTATTTAGTTACCACGTCAGGCTTGGCAGGTTTATGAATTTGCAAAAAGAGAGGTAAGCCGAACGTTTAAATCTAAAATTTATTTCTTTTATTTTGGTTTGGGTATAAACCTTTGACGAGGGGCTAATCACTCTCAAATTCCCTGTATACCGATTACGGATTACGCGTAATCATTTTAGCACTTTCAAAGGTACTGCGTGTACAGCAGCTGATTACGCTGAGTGACTGGCCCCTCGGATTTCGAATATATTTTCCAAATTAAATTTCCCCGTGGAGACTTTACTACCTTTAGTTAGTGCTATTTGCTGAGATTAGTTTTTAAGTCATCTAAAGACTTTTTTCTAGGATTAAAGTTGATTTTGGTATTTTACACAGTATTTTTCCCCTAATGAATATTCTGTGAAATAAACTTTTATAAAAAATACCCCATTACGTTATTTCGAAATCCGGGAGGGCGCTGGCAGTAGTCTAGGAAATAGCACACTTCCTCTGGTCCAAAACCAGTTTATTAATTGCTTGGACTAGTTTTTAAATTCAAGAAGTTAGGGCTAATGGTCCTCGGAACCAGTTTATTAATTGCTAATCTGTAGAAGAACAAAGGTAGGGACCAGTTTATTATTTCGGACACTAGGGGGTCACTGGTCCCAACGACTATGTAACGTTCTTTCGTTACAACATATAAAAATAGTCGAGTATATAATTATTTTGAGAAAATATAAGAAATTCTAAGTTTTGAAATAGTTCTCGCGCTTCAGCTGTCAAACATGATATATGGGTCGCCAAGTTTTCGAGTACTTGGATCCATGCTCGATAAGCTTTTACGTGTGTACTGAGAGGGGACGACCTGCTGGACAGGTAGTCGCCACCATTCACATTTAGCGACCTTTATCTCTATCTGAAGCACGGCTTTCTTCTACATGGAGACGGCGGGCCTGGACCTTGTCTGGGTCTCCGATCTTGGGAACCCCTTTCAAATAGAATTTTACAAAAGCAAACCTTCCCCATTTTTAGCATTTAATCCCATTTTAGAATTGAGTTGCCAATGAACCATAATATTTAATACCGGCAAATAACATAAAACAATGCAATCACACAATTAATGTTAAGCGCGTAAAACTTCCATGGAAGAAACCATTTAGACAAATAATGTCATGCGCTTCAATCCAAATAAGGATCTACTAGTTTAAAAAATAAAATAAAAGAATATCCTTATTTCCCAGACTGGCTGGCACCATTAAATGGAATTTTCACGTCATCATGACGTCACCCCTAGCCGAAAGAAATACGGAGTGATAAGGAATGGAAACCGTGTGTCGCGGATTAAGTTTGCCTCGAGACTTCCGGTAATGGAAGTCTCAATGCACCTGCGGAAGTGCTAAGACAATCCTCCTAAAAAATCCAAACATGCTTTCGTCATACAGTGGAATACAGCGGTCCGAAAGAGTATCTATTCCTTATCACTCTACCTTATTTTTTCCCCACCTTTTTTGGCTGCCCCTCCACCCCCCTCCACCACCCATAGGCATCACGATCATGACAAGGCGCTCAAAATATTTTAAGAAATCGATTGCTCTCTCACTCTCACACTCTCTCTCTCTATGATGAATATAACATTTATAGTGAAAAAATGTGTAACATTCAATAAATAAATCAAACTATAATGTCTGATTTTATTCTTTAAGGGTCGATTTGAAGTTTAACATCTTCCCTGCGGTGGAGTCAACAACAATGCTCACTTCAACACCAAAGAAATGTATTGTAAACCGAACTTATTTTCCAAATGCCGAAAAAGTAATTACTCTTAAATGATTTTTTATCAGCATTCTCCCTTGAAAAATCTAAATTTGACGCCGCAACATCCATGTATATACATATATAAATTTGTTTTATTGTATAATGCTTTCCGAAACTCTCAAACATTGTCTATATTTTTAAGGGCCAGTGTTAAAAAGCCGAGATTAATAACTTTGGATGATGATGAAATTGATGAATTAATGAATGATGATATGGATCAAATGTTAATTAGGTCCATGGAAATGGCAGAAGGTCAAATTGTATCTGTTCATTCACTAATATTTTCCTCCAAAAATTTAAATTAATTAAGATATACTTTTTGAAGTCAGTAGAGAATCCTGCACAGGAGACGAATGAAAACGATAACAAAAAATCCAAAGACACTGAGGAGGATAAGGAAAAGGAGAAACCGAAGGAAAATGAAAACACTGAGGAAGAGAATAAAATGGAGGAAACCACCCCTGAGAAAAACGGAGAAAATATAGGAAGAGGAAAAGATGTAAACTGTGAAAAATAAAAATTTCTACTGTACATACGAGTTTCATTGTTTTTCCTGGTCGGAGCCAGGAATTGAACTAGGGGCGCTTCGTAACACTAATACGTGTACTATTAAGACTTTAAAGACTTGAGAGAAACTGCTTTCGTTCTCGTCCGTGTTAGAAATTTATAAGATGCGATAAGTGTGCATCGGCATAAGTCTATGTTGTAAACTCATCGAGGGGATTATCAGTAAAACTATCTGTTCTTCGATTCGCCGGAATATTAGTATTACAGCAGGGCATCGAGGGGCTATTCACTCTCATTTTATGCACGGTAAATCATTTAAGCATTGTAAAAGATAGCGCTATTCACTCATTAGGGTAAGTTATAGAGGGGTCATCCACTCATAAGGGTAGTGTATAGACGGGTTATCCACTCATAAGGGTAGGGTATAGAGGGGCTATTCACTCGTACGATGTGGCTACTATTACGAGCCCTTGGACCGTCTTGTTTGTTTCTGGTTTGGTAGAAACCGCTTTTTTTTGTTTTTAGTTTGGTAGAAACCCCCTTTTTTGTTTCTCGTTTGTACCTTGGCTTTTATTTTTTCTTTATTTCCGGGTAGATTTTCGGGTTCACGTATTGGCATTGATCGCAAATACCGTGAATCTATTATCTCAGGCAGCATGCATTTTAGATAAAATTCTTTTAGTTTTTCGAGCTTCTGTTCCCAGAATTTATTTTCTTTGAAAATTCTTTCTACTTCCATGCCCCGAGGGGTCCAAATTACGATAGTTTTTTTCTGCAATGTGAAGTGAGCCTTGGATTTGAATATAATAATCGTGGGTTTTCTTTAATTGAAGATGTCCATTTTACAGCTTTGAGCAAAATGCCGGTAGTTTTGATGGTGCGTCGCGTGGATGGATATGTCGAGGTAAGGAAATTTTACTTCAATAATACCATCATTTCCAACTAGGCCATCCGGAGAAGCAGCTAAGTACCCATTTTTCAAATCAACAAACAATCCGCTTGGCTTTACCGATACATTCTTCATTGTCTGGTACTCTTCTATGTCATCCTTTTCTTTCGATTTGCCCCATTCAATAGCATAGCTTGAAAATGTCTTCGGATGAACTAATTGTTGCACTAGCGTACCGTAAACAGTATCTGGCTTTCTCTTTGAAGCGGTAAGGCGCTTTGATCTTTGCATTTTCCATTCGTTATATGCAGCCTGGTCTACTGTACTTCTTTCTATGACATTTCTTTCCTCCGGAGTCACTGACAATTCCTTCAAAATTTCATTTCTTCTTCTTTCCATATTTTCCGTATCCATGTCTGGCGTCTCTGAATGTGGAACATAATTCTTCGGGTCGATATTGCTCTTTTTCACTGTTTCTTCCATTTCATCAATTTCTTTTGCTAGTGACCTCTTCTTCAACTTCTTCTGTTTTTCAATTCTGGAGGCGTGATTTTTAATTGTTTGATAAGGACTCGCATTATTTATAGCTCTGACTGTTTTTACATGCCACTCTCTTCCTAAATGGAATTGCAAGGCAGCCGCCGTACACCTGGTAAAATAAGACCCCCTTCTGTTGAAACAAATCTGTTTCCCACCGACGGCCTTTGCGACCAGGGACATGTAGTTCTTGGCCAAGTTGTTTGATTCGTTGTCCAGAAGAGAAGAAGCCATATCTTGAACCCTTTCCCTGGGACGCTTCCAACAATGTCTATGGCTTTGGATAAATGCTTCGAGTTGTCTTTTCCAACATTTTGCAATAGTAAGCCCTACACCATGTGTAGCGCCCAAACACGTTACAATGAACATTTCTCATGTCCATTCTTAACTGGTCCGCGATATATTTAAAAGTTGTAGCGAGTTCCAAGATTTTCTCTTTACTGTTTTTGTTCTCAAATATTTATTTTTTAATTTCTTTCGCCACATTAGCAATAGCCCCTCTTACACCCTTCCCCATCTTCACTATTCTAGCCTGAGAAAGCTCTTTAGTTGATTTCGCCAAATTATATAACTTGGATCGATAATTTCTTAAAACGTGATTCGCGCATTCACTTTTCTTTATCTTTGATCCGTAAGAAACGGACTCTTTCAGTTTCTTGTGCACTGAAGAATCACCGTCGCCAATAATTGTTCTGTATTCCACGCCGTGAATATCTTTGCTCTTTTGAAAACCTTCAATCAAAATATCAGATTCCATAGCGGGATACGATCCCTCATAATTTTTAAAGCACTTGTGATGGGGTGGGTTTGGATTTTCATTGTACATGGAGCAAACGCAACAACACTTGGTTCTTACCCCAATAAATAATAGTTTTTTCGTTTTGGCGCCAATTACGCAAACCATGCCATATTTTGCTGAATATCTATGTCCGAGGCTTCGTTGCGACCAGCCACCCTCAATAATCATCGTAATAAACGGTATTCCATCTTCTAAATCGTCGTAGTCGATAGCCAGTTGTCGCTCTAGTTTTCCTGTTTCAATCATTTCTTTTGCTAAGGCGGAGTCCCATAACTATAAAATTTTTAAAATAAATAAGCATATATGTTGGAGCGGTGTTTTGAAAATTTGAACGAGAGGTTGGACATTCGACTATTTTTTTTTCAGGAATTCGTCCCATCTCATTTTCACGAAGTCATTTTTTCGCGTGCCAATGGAATGGGCTTGAATAAAGTATTTATTTGCAAGCATCCCCGTTACTAGATCGAGACAAATATTGGTGCGCCACAGTGACTTCGTGTGAAAGAGCCCTTGTAGCCTAAAGCTTTTAGATGCATATTTATGAATTATATAAATAATTTACCAGTCCGAGTTCTGCGTCTTTTTTAGGTACGTTGGATTTGAAATATTCAGAATACCCATTACCGACAACACTTGATCCATATTTTCCTAACCACTACCGATAGAAACGAAACCCCAAACGGATAAGGCGTTCAAAAACAGAATTCTCTTTTCATCATTTGAGGATTTACTGGCTCCATGCCTGCCACCAATTGAGTCGTGAAGTTTCGTCGTCGTTATTATTTTGAATTCCTTACATTTGTCACACTTGAAAGTCAGCTCGGAGGTTAGCCCTTTTCTAGTTTCTATAAGAAAAACGAAGGCGCCGTTTTTGCTGGCTTCACACCGGTGTACGTCCACTGACCTAACCGATTGTATAAAGTGCTTGATGTCCACTATTCGATTTCCATTTAGTTCCGTGAATTTTTTGGAATTTTCTGGCAGCATAAATTTTCGTTGTGGAGGTGTGTATGGTTCATATAGTAAATTTGGGAGAGTTCTCCCATCAATTCCAATATAAGACTCGAAATTCTCTGAAATTATTTCCTCTGAAGAATCCACAGCAGTTCCGTCCTCGGAAACTGCAATTTCATTGTTTACAAACAAGTTGGTAGAACTCGGCTGCTGGTCTATATTTTGAGAATGTTGCGACATAGAGACTTCTTCAACAGTTTCATCGTTTTCAAAACAGTTGCTAAAACTTGACTGTTCAATATTTTCAGGTTCTCGCGATAGCGAGACTTCTTCAGCCACCACCTCCGATTGCCCAATTTCAATGCAACAAAGTTCAAAATAGACAGGGTGTTTTTGAAAGGTCCATCACAAATTAAGGAGCGTGTTTATTGGACCAAACTGAGTGAAACGTGTCAAAGAACATGGGGTCTACAACATTTAGTTTCGGAGATATGGTCCCCTTAAACATTGCCCCGAAAACGAGAAAATATCCCATAATGTGGAGTAAGGGTTATTGCCATTACCCAACAAGTTTCGAAGTCATAGACAATTTCAATAGCCTTGCATTTGAGAAACACTACTGTAACTTTAGATAGAAGGGTATAAATGGGTATTAGTACGCGTACGGCGGTAATGTAAAGCTAATACCAAGTGTCATAGTTTTTTAAGATTTCTCAGCACCCAGTAAAATGGTTGCGACTGAAGGTTGAGTTTGTTCATTAAGTTAGTGTTTGATGTGTCACAGAGAATACGCCATGATACGATCCCAATGTAAATGTATTTTTTATTAGTTCTTAATTCTTAATCTGTAACAAATAAATACTACAAGAATTGCTCAAAGTGTTCACCGCCCGCGTTAAGGCAAACTCGAACACGCCTTACAAACGATTCCCTAACACGTTGGAAAATGCCTGGAGTATCGCGAATAGTTTGACAGGCATTAACGATTCGTCGACGAAACTCGTCCACATCACTCTAATAAACTATGAACTTCAAGTGGCCCCAATGGAAGAAATCGCACGGGTTAAGGACGGGTGATCGAGCAGGCCATTCCACGGGTCCACCTCGACCTATTCACCGAAAAAGGGAACGTCGCGTTAAGAAGAGCTCGGACAGCGAGACTGAAATGTGGTGGTGCACCGTCATGCATGAACCACATTCTGCGCACCAAAGCTAAGGGCACGTCGTCAAGTAATTCCGGTAAATCGTCTTGTAAGAATTGTAGGTACGCTTCACCGTTTAACCTGGGCTGTAGAAAATAAGGTCTAATTAAATTGTCACCTACAATACCGCACCACACGTTTAAACTAAATTGTACTTGGTGAGATTTAACGAACGTTGCGTGAGGGTTTCTTTGGGACCATTGATGCTTATTATGCAGGCTAATAATACCATCTCGCGAAAAGTTAGCTTCGTCTGTGACTAACAGACTACGCGGGATATCAATGGCGTTTATCTGAGGCACAAACCCACTGGCAAAACGCCGTGCGTAGTGGGTAGTCCGCGGGATTCAAACCTTGAACCTTTTGAAAATGGTAAGGATGAAACTGGTGACTTTCGAGGATTTTCCACACGAGCACGTGACCAACGCCTAATCGCTTACCCACCTGGCGGGTACTTGCTTCTGGTTCGTCCTCGAAAATAGTAAGGACTTCGTCTTCTACGGCCTATGGGACTTCTTGCCCTCTAGGTTGAGGTCTAGCCGGTTGGATTCGTGGTAAATGTCTGTCCACAGCCTCGAACGTCAGTCGGTTTGGTAAACGTCTTTGCGGAAATCTTTCCTCATAAAAACGAACAGCTGCCGCAGCATTCCCCTCGGCTAGTCCATACATTGGTGCATATCCGCATATTCGGCATTTGTAAAGACATTCATTGTTATACGACGTCGCTTAGTTGAAATGTGAAGGTAATAATACCAGTACATGTATTAGAACCGTCTTTTATTCCTTTCGTAAAAAACGTATCTTCATACAGCTTTGTTATTCCTTCCTTAAAAAACATGGCTTGCACTTTGTTTTATATAAAAAAGCGTTTTATCGGGACGTTGACCTGAGGCAGACACCACTAGCAAAACGATTTTAATAAAAACCAAGTACAAGCCCTGACCTCTGCGGCCGAATTCAGCTGGCAAAGAAATCTCTGTGCCTCAGTTCCGCTCCTACCTCTCCTAAGCTCGCTCATTGGTCAATCCAAATCAAAGTTGAGCCTTTTAATTGGCGATGGCGGTTTTGACCCGTTTTCTCATAAGGGTTGTGATAGGTGTAATCTCTAGAAGGGAATTGCCTGAATAGAATCGAAAATGGCACCAAATTCAAAATCTAACCATCGAAACGTTTCGATACATGAATCGGTTAAGGTACTGGTAATAAGGTTACGTTTATGGTGCTGAACGCACTGCACAGCAGACGACAGTGATACTTTTGTGATTTTTGGCGTTGCTGCGGATCTCGACGAAGAGAGACCAATTTATCAACGTGAAAGGCGCAATGCCTTTACTTTACCGGATGCGGAGTTTTTGCGGCAATATCGCCTAACTAAGGAAAAAGTGAAGGCGTTGTGTAAGAAGTTGGAGCCAGCACAAAAGAAGGATCTCAACCGAGCCTTAAATGTTGTGACGGTCGAGGAGGAGGAGCTTGTCACACTTTTGTTTTACGGTTCAGGCAGTTTTCAACACGCCTTGGCCAGTAACTATGAACACGGTATGAGTCAACCTTCTGTGAGCGGAGCTATTGAGGATGTGACAAATGCTATACTGAAAGTAATGAGGCATCTTGTAAAATTTCCGAAAAGTGAAGCTGAAGTGGCTGAAGTCAAGGTATGTAGTATTTGTCTGGTATGCGTTTTCTTTATCCGGCACATATTTGAAAAGAAAATAATCTCATGACAGTTTCAGCACCCTTAAAGTAGTGAAGAGGTTAGGTTGGCATTGTTCTTCTTGGAGATGACTAAGTTTGGTTTGGTTTGCGTCCGTTATCGTAGGTTTCATCTAATGGGTTTACATTCACTTTTCTGAGATACATTTGGAAAGAAGTTAGAATATGATGCAGAGAAAAACAAAAGTGTTATTAATTTATGAATAAGTTAACGGTGTTGTTACGTAATACCAACTTTATTGTCATTTCATAAATGTACTGAAAAACTGAACATGTTTCATTGGTCAATTATTATGAGGCAACTAAAATTAAGTTCAAACTATGGTAATTACAGGCATCATTTAGAGCCAGGTGTTTTTTCCCTGATGTATTGGTGCCATTGACTGTACCCACGTACTCATCAAAGCACCAGCAGTAGAGGCGAATGCGCACATGAATAGGAAGCGAAATTATTCCATGAATGTTCAAATGGTAAGTAGTGTTATATTTTTATATATCATTGCACATATTAATGAACATCTGTTATGTTCCAGGTTCGCGACAATTCAAGTCGCATAACTAACGCTATAGCTAATTGGCCTGGAGGTACGCATGACGCATTTATTTGGCGTCATAGTAACATTCTGAATTATTTCAAGTTGGGTAAAATGCCTCAGGGTTATCTTCTGGGTGATAGTGGCTACCCACTACAGCCATTTCTGATGACACCGCTACACCAAGCAGCCAACCCAAATGAAGAACGTTACAATCAACGTCATATGCCAGTTAATTGCATGTGGCACGGCAAATATTTAAATATTGATCAAATGCAAGTGACGCTTTTGGGGAAAAGCATTGTGAAGGTAGAAGCTAAATCAAATATATTATTAATGTAGGTCGCAATGTCATCGAGCGAGTCAATGGCATATTGAAGAGCCGATTCTGATGCTTATACTCGTCAGGGGGAGCACTTTGCTACAACCCTAAGAAAGTGGCAAAAAGTATCTATGCTTGCTGCATACTCCACAATTTCTGTTTGGATCAGATGCCTAGAGAATGTGGTAAATTATGTTGATTTATCTTAAACGTTGCAATTATTCATGTACATCATTTTACTATAGCCCTTGTAAGTTGAAGTGCTTGAAACAATGTTGATGTTATTATTCCAATGTGAAATAATTAGATCATGATTCACTTTTATTTCCAAGAAATTATAATCTGTGGCGTGTCTTTGCAGCTCCACCAAATCAAGCCACTTGTCCCCATCATGATAATGACGACGAACACGAAGTACACAATGCCCTACATGATCATGAATTGCTTCAAGCTGGACGGCTCGTCAGGCAATCATTAATTGATCTATAACGGAATGGTATCGTAATTGTGGGTATTACCAAAGGTGAACGGATCCCTTTTCGCGACCTTGAACCCTTTATTATGACCGCGACGTGAATTCTTTTATGAGCACTCGACCTTGAACCCTTTATTATGACCGCGACGTGAACTCTTTTATGAGCACTCGACCTTTAACCCTTTACTAAACACAAAATAAAACATTCAAATTAACTCAAGACATTTTGATAGGTTTTTTAAGTGCGTGGATTTCCTCTCTGGCTATTACTCACTAAAAGCTTCATAACCTCCGTCTGGGCATTCATTGCTTCAGTTTGAGTTTTCAAGGCCTCAGTTTTGAGCCATCATCGCTGCAGTGCTGGCATTCAAGGCTGTTGTATGGGCCGCCATAAAATCAGCTTGGGTTTTTATGGCCTCTAATCACAGCGAGTTAATTTCAGCCGTTGGTTATTACAACGCGACGCAAACTATCCCAACTTCCTGTCAAGCATTCTTTCCATGGACGAAGCGCATTTTTCCAGAACAGGCATAATAAACCTTCACAATTTGTACCACTGGAATGCAGAAAACCCTCATCTAACTCGAGAAGAAAGTCATCAGCATCAGGTTTCCATAAATGTCTGGCAACCATCTTGTTGGTCCGTTTACGCTTACACCAAGTCTAACTGGTGAAGCGTATTTAGAATTTCTTCGTCAAGATCTACCTTTACTATTGGAAGATATCCCTTTGGTTACCCGAGCAAGCATGTGGATCCTGCAGGATGGTGCTCCCGCGCACTACAGTCGTGCGGTTCGGGAATTTCTTAACGAACAATATCCAGGAGGATGGATAGGAGGCGCTGGACCAGTGCTGTGGCCTCCCCGTTCTCCAGATTTAAATCCACTGGATTTATTCTTGTGAGGAACCATGAAAGCCATGGTTTACTTTTCACCCGTGCCAACAAGAGAGGTTCTTTGAGAGCGCATTCAACATGCTGCTACGACCATTCGAGCAAATCCGGAAATGCTAAACAGTGTGCAAGGGTCTTTTAGACGCCGAACTCCGGCATGCATCAACGGCAATGGTGCTCTGTTTGAGCAACTACTTTAATATGACGTTGAAGACCTTTTTCCTTCAATTTATTTATTTTTTTACGCCGAAATAAAGAAATTTCCAAAAATTGTCGTTTTAAATTGAAAGTAAAGCCTGCACGTTTGGCCTCTGAATTTCATCCTCGCAAATAGCATCTCGACTTAAACCCTGACGTATTGAGGTACTTTTTATGCTTCGTCTGAAGAGGGTGAAAAGCTCTAACTGTGTATAAGCGGAAAATTGGAGGCAAAAATGAGAATTTGTAAGAACTTCTTAATTTGGCAATAGCTTATTTTAAACTACTCTTTACCTCTTGTTTAATACCCTCTTCAGACGACGCGTTAAAACTACTGCTTGCTTGAGAAAGATAGTGAGAGGCATTGTTAGATATCGCAAGTTTGTTCTGAAAACCTGAATTTCGTTTAACCAAAATCGCTTTACGATCTGTTTGTTTTGTTTTTTAAAGTAACAAGAGTATTAAACAAGATATGTCTTATTTGACCAAGATTTTACGCACCGCCTGAAGGGCGTATTAGGGCCCAAATGGGCCCGGAGTTTAAGAGCTTGTAACTCTGTAACGGTTAGGTTTAGACCAAAACCACTCAGGTAATTTCGACTCCAAATTTTGCAAGGAATCTACTGTTACAAGGAACGCATATATCTCTGAATCACCCTGTATACCCTGATCATCATGTTGTCATTTTAATTTCCAACATATCTTAACCATCTTGTTGTTTGTCAATTTATTACAGAAATGATTTCAAGTATTGTTTCCCATCCCTGTAGGTAATTGAAAAGTTGGTTTCCCCGGTTAGGAAGTATTTGGTACTGATAACTTTGGAATTTGTAGAAAATTTTATGAGCTAGATATTTTACTATAAAAGACTCTATACATCAGACCTTCATCACCATTTAATCTAAAAAGAAAAGACGGACAAATCTAGAAAGAATCGTGAATTGTTTTTAAGTTCGTGGTTCATTGGTTGTTAAGGAATTAACGATGTATATGAAATTAACGGGAGAACACTAAGTATGGATTTTCCAGTCACCATGTTCATTTACCTCTTTATCCCGACAAGTTCAACAACAATGCAGGTGGCTTATACGTAATATGTGTGACATGAGTTTTGAGGAAGGAGACTTACCATATTGAGTCACTATATAAATTAGTGATTTTATTCGGGAGCAGGATTTCGAATTCGTTACAAAAAGTCTGGAAAAAGGCATGTTTCCTATCTAGGATATTGAACTTGGATTGTTTAACGTGGAAGGCGCAGGTTGCCATCTACTAAGGAATACAGAAGGTGAAACCCCTCTTGCTTGCACTTTAAATAAAAATCAATATAATTGCATTTTGTTAAAAGCGGCATAAATAGCCCTATGGTTGAAGTTTAAATTAAATTATAATAAAAATAAACAAATTCTATTGTTTTAACGGAATTAATTTTATTGCTATAAAAAACCTATACAGTGTATTATACAAGGTGATAAAACAGTTCACTAGGGGTATAGTAGTTGTATTATCTTCTCGCATACTGTACTTCAAATTTAATATTAGTTAATAGGTAAATACCGGAACACTACAGTATTGTTTCATAATATATATTTTTTTCTTGATTTTGGTATCTTATAAAACTTAGCTCATAAATTAATTGTTTCGATAGACTTACAAAAAGATTTGATAGTTATAAGAATTAATGAATTTGAAAGAGGTGGGTCTATGAGGAACGAACATCTACCTCTTTTAACGCACCGAGTAACGTTACAACTACACCCTTTTCGTTAAGAACTATTTTAACAAGATAGCATCCTTCTGAAAGATTGTTGGCTAGAATTGGACTTGGTTAGGTTTCCGAGGTGTCGGTTCGAATCGTACTTGGTAAAATGTCAAGGATACCCGGTCGAATTGTACTTGATGAATTTTTCATTGAGCTCTTTTGAAGGTAAAGATAAAAATTATCATTAGTTTACACTGTAATGGCCGAGGGGTCGGTCATTGATGAAATCCCGTACGGTAACCGTGAAATCCAACTTAAGAAATCCAAAATCAATGCTGATTTCGAAATGAAATAAAAACAAGTTGGAAAAACCAAAATATTACCTCTCTTAGTCAAGAAGAGGACTACTACTACAAACTTATTAACCTAGATATAGAATTATTTCTCTTTTTTGATCTAAAAATTTACGAATTATTAAAGCAGTATTCCAAGCATAGCGAATATAGTAGTAAAGCAGACGACACTTACATCCAATAAAGATATGTCTTGGACACATTTAAATCAGTAAATGGGGAAAAACAGGAAATGAAGGGTATAAATTTCGGAGAGATATAACCTTTATGTGTTTGAAAAGGCTCAATTGTCTACGCCTCTCTGTTAACCCTATATTCTTATAGCTACATACACAACTGGTTAGCAGTATAAACACTATTGTCTCGTTTCACCTCAACGATATTCTTAGTTTGCCAACATAAGTGTCAACGTTAAATATCACCAAAGCTGACATGTGGTTAGACTGAAAGTCAATGCGCACCAAAATATGAATGAAAACTTCTAAGCTATAACCTAGAGCTCGGAATCGGATATCCATTATCGTTTGTTATTCACGTTTATGTCTACAAATTATTCGCGGTTAATTTACCCAGATATAAAGTACAGTAGCTTCTATTTTATAGGTTGGCCTATTCGGTTGTAGGTTGAAAGATGTATTGTTTGCAAGCCCATATCAATCAACTGTATCCATTCGGATAAACGTTGAGTAAGTTACATTATGTATAGATAAGCTTACTAGTAAATGTATAACGTTCGTTTAAACTAAAACACTGCAAAGCATTAATATAATTGAGATAAGACCGATTGCCTATTAATCAATTATGAACCTGGTTTCAACATCTTATGTTAAAATAAGTATACAGTACAGTCATAATTTTATGATATTTGAACTTTGTGTCCTTGTTCTTGGCTAGAATCTGAAGTTATAAAGGACGAGTAAAGTACTATTCTCAATTACAGACGTACTTAAAAGTCATCATAAGATACTTGTACATGTCCCTCGAAGTCACAATTGTGCAGACAATGCCTCGTTAGTTCCTTTTCTGGTTGCTCTTCATTGCTAATTAACAATGTAATTGCGCAAACATCCAGTGAATTTATACATATTTATTTCAAAAAAACATTATTGGTTGTTCACATTAGTAATGTATTAACAAAAATACTCCGTTTCCACCACTATTAAATACAAGTGAAATATAAAATCCTGTCTGGTGTCATAGTAAAACGCTTCCAGAAAAATGTCCCTCAAAAGCACCTGACGACCCTTTAGTGAAAAAAATTCGCTTGCCATTTTGCTAACCGTTGGGTAAACTTATTTATTGACCCGTAATGGTACAGCTTGTTATGATATTATTCCACGACAATACTAACCTTAACCAGGTCTATACCTTCCACCATTCGAGTTTGTCGGTGTGAGGAAAAGGATGTTCATGCTTGTAGTACTTGAGAAGCACTGAGCCTTTGATTATCCTTCGAGATCTTTCGGATGGACGCTATAAAAGTCGTCAAGGCCAGCGAAAGCTCCGTGAATATCCATTGTCGACGTTTCACTGCAATCATAGTATGCCTCCGCCCCCTTTTTACCAAACCTATAAGCTTGCTCATGGCCATGATAACCGCTTTGACCGGCACCCAGAACACCTGAACCCTTTTGCGGGCTGGCAGTCGCGCAAGCAGATCAAGGCAACTGTGCACCAGTTGAGAAGTTATCTGACACTGGTTCAGCGCTTCCAAGGAGGCCTAACTGTCAGAATAAATTCTTACAGTCCGTCCGGTATAACCTTTATTGACGCAATAGTCCGCGCAATAACAGATCGAGGCAATCCCCGCCTGGAACACACTTGCATAGGTGTCCAGACTCTCAGAAAAACCGACCTTTGTGGTAGTAACCGGCACCAGCGCCGGAATCACCCTTAGAACCCCGGTACCAAGAGGCATCAGGTTAGTCCACTCGGACTGACTGGGGAAAGTGGGTGCTGAATGGCTTTGTAAAATCAAAACTGGTAACGGTTTTGTCAGAGCGCATCGTCAGCGACGGCTCAAGTGCGGCATGCTTCCAAAAGAGCTTGGTATGGCTGTGATCCCAAAGTCTGGGTACCCGCAACAGTGATTTTTGTAGAGCCTGTACTCACCCATGACAGCCTCCTCCTCAACGAAGAGATGAAGAGGAAGCTTATCCAGGGTCGATCTCATGGCCCCCGTGCCCCAATGCAGGCCAGCCGGCACCGTTTAAGACGTGTATAACAAATATATTAAAGAGAGACTGAGTACATTATGCCTCTATATGTAATCTTTAAGTAATTTAATCCCAGGACTAGCTCAACTTTTCAAACTAAAGACTACAACCTAGAATAACTTGAATAACCGAACTTTAAGAGGTTATGTTCTTCTGCAATCGATTCGCGGAGATAAAGGTTAGTCTCCTAATATGCTAGGTAGATGGGGGTACATAGCACTTAAGCAACTGACAGAGAATATAATATGCTCATAGCCCACTACATTGGTAAATCAAAGATACAAAGAAACCTAAAGCTCAACTCATGTGCACGTCACTATGGTCAAATGTCAAAAAAACCAATTCTATTGGTACAGAGTAGACACCGAGAAGATTATAGTTGCATTTAACTTTAGCTACAGTATTGCCAATGCTTGATTCCAAGTTTGTAATCACAATGCCTTCAGGACCACATTCCTCTTCACTATTGCAAGAAGGCTGGGATTTAGGGTGGTCATGTGAGCAAGGCAACTAATTCCATTTCCAGTTCAGAATCTAAGTCCTATTTGTGGCCTTATCTGGTCAAGCTTCTTCCTAAACCTTTTGTTATCAGAGGCATTGTCCACTGTAAAACATATTATTACTGTAGTGTGAACTAAGAGTGTTGAATAGTCTAGTTTCTAATGAATGGGACCTATACATGTTGTTTCTGATTAGTCTGCTATAAATTAAAGGACATTTTTCTAGATACAACAAAGTGGGACGTGTAAAAAAAATAAGGGGTCTACACTATTTAGTTACGGATATATGGGCCTCTTAAACAATGACCCTTAAAATAGGGAAATAGTCCCACACGTGAAACAAGACATCATCCTGGCCTTCTGATTTAGAAGAAATACAGCACTTCGATATTACCTTTTGCGCTACAGCGGGCCACTGCTAACTAGTCTTTGTTATAACCGCGCCTTTACTAGTAGCTATTAAGAGAAGCGTCACGTTTTTCCCATCTCGCTACAATGTTATTGAATCTTTATCTTGTAGAAATAAATGGATTGCAGTGTGCTTGAGTAGGTAAAATGAAGCTAAATGAAAGTGTTGCAGTGTTTTAACATCTTTCAAAGACTTCTATCTCTTCTAAACAAGATGGGCAGGCTAGTACGTATTACTGCAAGTTTGAAACGTTTTCCTTGCTTTAGGGGCCTAAGTTTGGGTGCCCGTATATTTGTAATTAAATATTGTAGGCGGCAGGTTCTAGGACATTTTGCTCTCAGTTTGACCGAACCCAGTAGAAAACTAGTTGGCCCAACACCAAACCTGATCAATCGGCCCGAAATAATTATCAGACTGTCGGTCTACAATACTTCATGTCCGAGCAATTTAGTAGGCAAGGTGCATTCCACGTCGTGTTTTGAGTCGTGTATCCGACTTAAGGTGGTTTGAAGACGTTTACCGACGTTTAACCGATTCGGACAACTAACCGCCTGCACCGACAGTAATCCGACTACAAAACGGATAGAAAATGCTACTAGGGAAAGAACACACCTTAAAATTAGCTCAAGAAGCATGATAAGAGATATGAGATCCTGATAAACAGCGACATTGAAGGCGCTTTTGCAGAAATGCGGTTGGGTACAAACAAAACCACCCTCAAAACGAATACCACGGAAACGGAAAAACAGGTGAAGATAATATGCGGGCTGTTGAAAGAATTGCCATATTTGAAGTCTGACGTTTTTAAACCTGTTTATGCACTGGATATGGACTTCTCCTGTTTATAAAACTATGATTTCTATTCATCTATAGGTATTAGCTATTGCAATTCACCATTGATAATCGCGATCAGTATTATATTTGGGATGTTTCTTCTCAACGTGGTATTTCAAGTTCCCTGTCCTTATGTTGGTCTTGGATCCTTGGGTATACGACGCACTTTTGTAAGAAATAGTTACTAATTTTGCACATAATATACAACAAATAAGACGTTGGTACTTATTTATCACAGTGCAGTCATTTTGCAAATTGTTTTGCCATGGTAAGACTCTCGATATGAGATGTTGAAATGCCGCCAACAGTCACTTCACGTTTGTGCAACGTCAGGTCGCGACGATTCAGGTAAACTGAGTTCTGAAGAACAACCTGTAGCCATTAACCAAGGTCTACATGCACTAACATTCCGAAACACTAGTACCACCGTTCACGACCACCCGAGTGACCCGCCAGATCATTATAAACTGACAGTTGAAAATCCGTGTTAATGCATCAGCTTGCAGATAACGGATTAAGAAACGGTTAAAAATGGATAACTACAAAGCATTAACTTAACTCTGAATAAAAAATAGTATTGCAAAATCGGATTAGATAAGGTTGCTGGTTTTTTATCAAATTATATACACCTACTTTAATTGCAGATTAAACTATCCGGTAACAATATTATTTGTAAATAAAGAAACGTATTCAATTGACGTTAAAAATTATTATTTAATTATTTTATCTGTTAATTAATGCTCTTAGAACGTACGCAAAAGATTATGTCTACTCCTTTACGAATCCAAAATTACGCTACGAAATCATGAACGGATAAAATTACACATTTATGGTTTTGGTTTCGAATAAGGTTTTTGGAAAATATAGATAGGCTTAAATTATTTGAATGGATAGATCTGATTGATATTCAAGAGATCGTACCTAAGCAACAAAAGTTATACAAATTCCGAGCTCTACTATAACCCGATAACGATTACCCCTTTCATTGACCTGATGGTCAGCATGATAGTTTCTTCTCTTATAAAATCTAAACCTGATTATTTAAACGTGTAATTAACTTTCGGCTCACTCTGAACCGTTAATGTCCCTTCATTACAGACACGAAAATTAAAACCCAAAGTTTTCTTCACCTCAGGTCTCAATTATTTACTTTACGATTCACTAAGCCTATTGCGGAAAATAATTGATTTACCCGCCAGAGTCCAGGCCTTAGCTTGCTTCTCGAAGTCATTAAAGCAAGGATTATTCTATATACAGATGTAGTATAGATTAAGTAATATATAAACAGCCATTTCAAATAATTAAGTAAAAAACGTCCTTGGAATATCAGAATGAAACACAGCTTTAAAGATACAAAACTACTTAACGCATCGTAGTTACGAAAAATATTTCAACATATTCACTTTATATTATAGAAAAGGGGAATATTAAAGTTTTGTAAGTTTTCTTTACACATCAACAAGGCGAACTGCTAACGCAGCGCTCTAATGTAACAACGGACGCACACACAGAAAATCTTATAGACTGCTTTTTAACTCTTTCGGTACTAATTTTGAGTTGAGAAACAAGATAATCTTAGATACTAAAATAAAGATAATTAATGTTATATGTATATTTTCTTCGTTAGTTATTCACCTTATTGAGCGTTACATTGTTTTAAAAAAGAATAATTTGACATTCTTGAGAGGCTTGAATTAAATTGAAGGATACGCCTGTTGTATCACCCTGCTCAAATTGGTATTATTTAAATGTTTCAAATCCTAGAAATGGATAAGAACAGCGCATTTGCGTCAACCTTTGGTTGAAGCCCCACCATTTGGGAGGCCGGACGTTTCTCGTAACCGTTGCCGTTCGCGGCGTATGTCTTAACCTTAACGATGATGATGGAGATAGAAGCCAGTTTGTACAGACTGGTGTCCATGTGGGATGGACCATCGACCGGATAATGTTGGTGTTTAGAAGCCAGTAAGTAAAGACTGGTGTCTATGTGGGATGGACCAAAGACCTGATGATGGTGGTGCTTAGAAGCCGCAAAGTACAGACTGGTGTTCACCCCTGCAGCAAAGCCGAGTCGGCCGACTAGTCGGCTGGCAGTCTCCCCGACTTTCCAAAGACTGGTATTGATTGGGTCATATGGAAAGCCCCCGCGGAGTCGAAATGTCCTACCCGCCCCACAGTCGGCCGACTGCTTTTGTTTGAAACAAAAAAGACTGACGGCCTACTAACATTGTATTATCTACCGGACTCTAAATATCCATGAAACGTATATCTTAGCCGACCTTAGTACTCTAGGTTTGCCTACTGTTGGCCGTCCGAAATTAGACCTTGTGACCGACCTTTAAACAACTTTGGAAAAGCACTTTTGCTGGCTGTAACATTGCTTCCTAAACCACTACCTCCCGACCAAAATTATCTTGCGCCCGACTCTTAGATAGCTTTCAAAAAATGTGCACTGATCTCTAGAAGGTGACTAGTCCCATAAACGTAGGCCCAAGCTAAGGGGAAGACTTAACTTCCCATTTTTTATTTGTCTTACTACAACATCAGTGAACAAAGTGACAGCAATGAAAATGTTTATTCTTTTATTTGAATATAAAACCACTTGTTTCATATCACTGTTATGCTCTATCACAGAAGCTTAAGTGTATAGAGAAAAATAATGGACCCCGCACGATTAAAAATGAGAAATGGTTTCGATTAATTCAGTCGAAACTATGAATACCATGGTTAAATGTACTGGGTCCATGTCCAAAACAAATGAAAGTAATTTAAATGAAATGAGGAATCGTAGTAATTTTCTTAGTCTTCATCGTCATCATCTGTCAGCTGTTGACGATTTTCTTGACTTCTTCTGTTATTATTTCTTTGCCCACGTCCTCCATATCGATCTTTAGCATGCTTTATCCAGGTTTTCATGACCGTTTCCACCTCGAACTCTTTGGTGTGTTTAAGTTTTTGCGTCTTTCGTACAGCATCTTAAAAAACATGACATTGTTTATTAAATGGTGATAATTCCCTTTAAGACACGAATTATTTACCAATAACAATATTTCTAAGGCGTAGGTTTTGAAAGGAAATTTTTTCATTTCTACCATTCCAATTCATTTTCAGGACAACTTCTTGTGCGAGAACTGTTTTCAAGATTCGTCTTGTTGTGTCCGATACTTTTTTACCTCCATAGCCTCCAAGATAAGCAACCTTGAATCAATTTTTTAAGTTTACATAACGGTAGTGAGCAAAACAGTGACATTAGATAAGTACTGCTTTCTTATAGTTCTCTTTGTTTTCCACGAATTCTTCAAAATCGTTTAAATCATCTATTGATGTCAAAGGGAAATTTGAAAATTCAGAATTTTGAGCTGAGAATGACAGGTCCTCATTTTCCAAGTGCTGATTGGTCAAAATTTTATCCACTTTGTCATTTAAATCTGACAACATTCGAAAGACGGCTTTTTGGAATTTCTCTTGAGATAAATTATCTGAAATAGATTATACATATAATTGGTTTTCCTGAGCAATTAACATCACGCTTTTAACCTGATGATAAGGCACGACTTTTAGTTGATCTTTTAAAGGAGACGCTTTGATGTGGAGCTATAAAAGGAGGAAGAAATTCTACTATTAAACTCTTCACTTCATTTTTTGACCATATTGTAAATAATTTCAACTGTCGTTGGTTTTTAGAATGATCAATTATAGTTACCTCGTATTTCTTGAAGACCATCACTCAACTCGTTATCATCATCTAAATCCAGTAAATTTTAGTTAATATTTTTTTACAGAACTGATATAAATACAATATTTTGTCGACTTATTCTTTCTGTAAAAACGTTTAAAATAATACCATTTCTGTCAGGTACATTAGAATCATCTTTCGGAATGTCATCAATGCATGGTTCAAATGCATCCCCTTTATCTTGTGCGTGTCTGTTATCTGTATATAAAATTGTTCAATTTTCAAGTTGAATGAATTTCTGATGCTTGAAAAGTAATCCATTAAAAACACAATAATTAAATCAAATTACCCGACACTTCTTCGCCTAAGAAATCGTCGCGAATATTTTCAAGTACTGTTCTCTGACGCTCTGCAGACACCGTTTTAGGAACTGTCGTCTGACGCTCTGCAGACACCGTTTTAGGAACTGCCGTCTGACGCTCTGCAGACACCGTTTTAGGAACAGTTGTCTGACGCTCTGCAGACACCGTTTTAGGAACTGTCGTCTGACGCTCTGCAGACACCGTTTTAGGAACTGTCGTCTGACGCTCTGCAGACACCGTTTTAGGAACTGTCGTCTGACGCTCTGCAGACACCGATTTAGGAACTGTCATTGATAGATCTGCTGTCAAATTATTTGGACTAGCCATAATTAAGTCTTCTGGCACAGTTTTTGGAGTTGTCTGAGTTTGGTTCGTAGTAGTTTTGTTTTGGTCAGCAGCTTTGTGGGAAAAAGTTTAATTAAAGCTTGATGATGGACAAATGAATACATAATTAAACTGATCCTTTTATTTGAAAAACGTACTGCGAGAATTTCGGAATGTTGCATTAAATTCTTGAATAGGTTCTTAAGACACAAAATAAATTAGATTATTCTTCGTTGACAAAAACCATATATCTTACCAGGTATCGGATTGTTGGGCTTGTAAACGGGAGGTTTTGGCAGTTTAAGCGACTTTCCGAACCGTTTTGAAGTGAGTTTTTCCTTTTCAGCTTTATCTACGAAAATATAATTTTTAAGGGAGGCTAAATTGAGATGGAAAGCTAATCAAAGCAAACTTTTGTCAAACTACGGCAATCTCTAAGAATAATCTGGTGCTATAAATTAAATGGTTTAACCTTTTTTTCCTGATAGTTTGACTTTTTTTGCTGGTCTAATACTAGTAGTTGAGTCATCACTGCAGTCTTCACTCTCTTGCTCACTACTCTCATCAAATCTTCTAATATTACGTTTCTTTCGTTTCCCTCTTCCGGTGAACTTATCAGGGTCGTCAGTACCAAGGTCGGAAGTTACCTCAGCTTTGGAGCAAAGTTCTCTAGCATGGCCATATGTTTCTATATGATAACAATTAATGAGTATTATAATCTTCAATATTAAGTGCTTACCAATCGAAACTGTATATCTGATATTACCAGTTCTACGGTATATTTTCACAGCGAAGTCCATCCAATCCTGTTCAGGATCACAATCGTTCTTTATCATCCTTGTAATATCTGAAGATTTTGTTCCTTTACTAGGCCACTTGCATAACCTTTCCGATATGCACCATGATGAGGGTACAACTTCAACCGAGTTATCTTTTGTAAAGTTTACAATTGCATACATCTACATAGATTTATTATTCATTAGACCATTTTCTACACTACTTTTTAACACAGAGTGGAGTAATGTTTTTCCGTCATTAACAGTTATGAAGCAATGGAATGACAGTAACAATATCTTTGTGGTTTGGGAGAAGCATGCATTTTTGTGCTATAGATGACATAGGATAAATCTTGATTTCATGTTGAACTTTCCCATTAAATATTCCAAGCTTTGAAGATTCCAGAGGATAATCAAATAAATCATGGTCAAACAAGCAAATTTTTCCAAATATAAATATTTCTTCGCGGTCATTTTGAAATATTCCTTTAACTAAAACCACCTCTTCGGTTTGGAGTTTGAAACAATTGTCACCCTTAAAGCTCGAAATAACAAATTTATCTGTGTGTAGTTTTTTGTAGCACAGAGAATTCAATGGCAAGATAGGCTCGTTGCATTGATAAGGGCGTTTCAACAGCTTTTCCACAATCCTTTCTTTTTTATTGAAAAATATTTCAGATTCTCCCATCCTTTTTATGACTTGCTGCAGAGGCTTATTTGGTGTGCGTATGGATTTTTTCAAAAATTGTAAAAAATTTTCAAAGGGAAATGCACTGTAACCGTCTAGTTTTCCGAACTTTTTAACGTCATTCGCAACGTGGGTTAAGGCATGAACGTTCATTACCATAAACTCAATTCCATAAAACCCTGGGCAGCTCTTAACAAATAAATCTAGTAACTCATTAGCATAGTCGCTATGAGTTTTATGTAACACAGGGTGAGCCAAAATATAGGCTGCACAATGGAATAACCTAAAGTGATTAAGCACATCATCTTTAACGACATTCATCAATATCACTGGCCCTGTGTATAACATAAACTGCCGAAATTCCGTTGCTTTCCATCGGTCTACGTGCTTCAGAGATCTAGGTTTCCGTGCAAATTCATTTGTGATGTATTTTCGGCACCGTTCAATTTTATCATTTAGAACCCCAACTAGTCGACTTCCAATTCTAACCTTTAAATTTCCGCTTAAAAATGCATGTAACAATTTTTTGGTCACACCCAAGCACATAAGATGCATATAGTCTAGAGGGAACTGGTGTACCATGTCAATTTCAAGAGAACTTAGAGGAGTGAGATTTCCTAGTAAATGGTGACCATCATCATCTTTATTCCTGAATGTGTCATTAAAACGAGGCCTAGCACAGTTTTCTTCGTCAAAAAATAGCGTGCGGTGGTTAATTCTTACTCCTTCAATCGTGCATTTGTCACAAGAACTAAAGCCAGTGTGGCCCTTCGTTTTTTTCACAAATGCGCGAGCCGGAGTGTCAAGAATTAAAGGCCCTTTCACATCACACCCGAATATTTTCCCATGATACATAAAACCGTTGGTGTCTAGATCCTTCAGATCTCTAATTAATGGTCCCAAATATTCTTCTAAATTACCAGGCTTTGTGTCTCCACAAAATATTCCAACTACGAATGGTCTTCCAATTATACCCTCCGTAAAACAGTATATTGCAGCCAAAATTGGCCAAAAGTTTTTAAGAGAGCTATTAAATAGCGGAAGGCCATCTTTATTTATAGCAAAAGATATAGTCCTCGTATAGTTTGGATGCTTCTCTAAAAACTGGGAAATGCCTTGATCAAATCCAACATGGTGATACTCGCCATTTTCTATATTTGTTGTTGCGGCATGTCTAGGAGTTTTAAGAAGAGAACGCGTGTCTTTTGGAAGGTTATGGCCATGGTTTCTCAGAATGTTTAGAAGAGCATTTGCTGTAGTGTGGGTTACATTGTGAGTTACAACCCAGGTTTTAATGTCATCAAAAATATTGGTAGGTCCTTCCTCATCGGAACTTTCATCTCGTTCACTATCAGAAGGAAAAGGGGAGGGCGGATTTCGTCCAGAATCTGAAATGTCTTCACTACTACTAGCCATGTGAAATGATTCTGCCCCTATATTGTAAGTTGATGTGTCCGAAGCGCTAGAGCCTCTTATTTCTAACATCACTGGGCGATTTTCGGTATGATTAGGGTTTTGAGCAGACGTTGACTGATTGCTATCAGAACTACTTATGCCTTCCAATACATTTTTGATATAATTTGACCTTTTCCTACGCTTATGTCTAGGTGTGATATCCGATTCCTTTCGATACGAAACACGTTTGTTACATATTTGTTCCATTGCTTCACAAATTTACATGAAGCTTGTAAAAACAAATATATTATAGTTGAGTTTTATCTTTCTCTGTCCAGGGAAAGATAGCTGCTTAAACTAGATTGGAATTTTCAGGCCTCATAGTTTAAAAATGCCGAGCACGTTAGAGTCAAAGCATAACTTAAATGGCCGTAAGCCCGTAGCCGTAAGTAAATTGGTTTATGGCAAGGCTTAGGTTTCGAAGGTAAATAAAATCTGCGTACCTTTAAGTCCCTATTATTGAGATGACGAAACAAAATTTCCCTGGTTTTATGGAACTTTTCCTGAACGTGTCACGTATGCTGTCTTGCAACGATTTCTTAATTAAAATTACACTCGTTTGTTTCCCGCCTAAAAACAATGCGTTCGTTTCCCGCGTAAAAACCACGCCGCTCGAGCACCCGCGCTTAATCCGTTCCGCAGCCAACAAATTTTCTATTTCTCTCCGCCGCGAATGGTAGGCTGACGAAATATTCTCCTTGGCTGATGCAATCGCTCTCATACGTTAAGAAAGCCCTCTGGCGACGGTTGAATTTTAAGCGCAATAATTTCTATGATTAAATATCTATATCTAGATATTTATATCCAGCAATATCAAGTTTTTCCTGATAGCTAAAATAATGAATCCCATAAAATTGATTGGAACATTAACTATCTTGCTAGATGGCACTTATAGTTTACAGACTAGGAGTGTTCATACCATTTACCCAATGAAAACTTGAATAATACATTCAAATATTTAAATCCTCCTAGTCTGTAATCTCTCTGAATTTTGATTGATTTAAATGAAAAAAAAATTACAATCGGCCTAATTAAAAGATTACAGGCTATGTGTGATAAAAAACACAAATGGAGAGTTGGCCATTCTAGTGAATAAGATCATTAAGCATTGACCATTAATCATATTGTTGGCCGACTGGCGGATTTTGGTGACTAAAATCAAAACCTGTGACCACAAAAAGAGTGTCGGCCGACTGGCAGATTTTGGTCACAAAATCAAAACGTGTGACTACAAAAAAGAGTGTCGGCCGACTGGTAGGTATTTGGGACTACAACAAGCAAATATGAGACCACTAAAATGACAATCGGCCAACTGTTTAAAACAAAGGACAAAAATCAACAAATTTATGACCATTAAAAAGCGTGTCGGCCAACTCTATATTATGGGGGTAAATATAAGTATATTGAGAGACAACAAAATTCCCTGTTGGCCTACACCTAGTTTTGGAGAACTTTTTTTTTCAAAATTTTCCGCCTCTTGCCCGACTTCTGAGACTCTGGCCCGACTGATATTGGGACGTCGCGTGCTACAGGGGTAGTTCATATGGGATGGACAAAAGACCAGAAGATGGTAATGTTAGGCAGACAATGGAGTAAATTCCAGTGTATTAGGAATCCTAATTTCCGAGAATGGTAAATGCGGTCCGGCGATTGAGAACATATTTGCTCCGATTTGAAAACAGCGAACGCGGTCCCCTGAAGTGTAACAACAGACAGACACACAGATACACAGACAGGTACGTCGAAATTAGAACCTCTCCGTGAAATACGTCACTCGGAGAGGTTAAAAGCCACGGGTGCCGTGTCGATAGCAAAAGCCGCAAAAACGTGTGAAGCGTTCAAGCTAGGTAGAAAGTCGTCATTATTCAACGTTGTTTAAGTTAAATTGACTATAAGCTCGTGAAAACATAAATTTACTAGGTACACTTACGTGCTAAACATTTTATTTTGAAATAATAATAGAAGTAAAAATTTCATGTGTACAACCAAGTAACGTTCCCGTTATACCAACTTTGTCGATTGAACAAGTGTAGACTTGTTCAATCGATAAAAAGTTTAAATTCAACTCAAACATCAAAGTTTTGTTTGATGATTAGAAATATTAATGCACAAAGCTAAAATTGACGTCTTTCTGGTTGCCTGGTTTCTCATTTGTAACACAACAAAAGTAAGTATGCCTTTTCAATCGTATTTCTATGTGTTTCCATGTAAAATATGGTTTTCGCCAACCTACTTGTCATTTATTGAAACTCTAATAGAATTAGGCCCATGTTGAACCAAATTGTGTCACTAAATAATTTAAGTGATGAAATTTTTGTTGTAATTATAAAAAATTGAAAGTGAAATTAAATTTGAAATATTGATACAATGCTAAGAAGTAAATATCGATTCCTTTGCAAATTAATAAATTTAAAATAATAATTTTTTAGCCAACTACAAAGATTTCAAAATGAAATATAATTAAATTGATTGAAATGAAACACTTATATTTAATTTGGTTACTTATAATTCGATCGAAAACTGTAAAAATATAAAAGCATATCGGAGTTGTTGTTTTAGCATAAAGTTTTATCGTAACATGGTTTATAATGAAGTGCAAAGAAGTATTTTGTTAGCCTAGACCTTGCACAAACACAGAAAGCTGTATATGAAAATGTATTTGAAAATATAGCTCTGGAACTTCGAGCGTAACTCAAACCAGAACCCTGAAACATTTTAAATAATAAAAGGGTGGAAACCTTCGGAGGCGATCATTTTAGATACTCTAACGAGTAAGTGTCCAGACGGTTTGCCATACTATGTTAATCTAGTAAAATGTTTGAAGCCGAAGTCTTTTTGAAAGCCATTTTCTTTAGTATCAATCATGTCTGGATCAACTGAACTTGGCGTGCTACTTGATGCGGTAAAAATATATTTGCTTTCTTTGTGAACTTCAAAACACTCGAAACAAATTCTTTTGAAGGGTATACGAATTGTAGCCTGTAGTCACTGAAATGTTTACAATACAGCAATATCTGTCAATTAAAGGAAATCTATTTATATTATTTAATAAGACTAAATACACAAAAAATATGATTCTATAGAGTTTTTAAAAAAATTTTTAACTTTCATTTAGTATAAACGTTAGTGTTTATGTTAATATAATCGTAGTCTCTTAGTCGAGCACAGCAATATAAACCGAGGATGCCGATTACCGCACAATTGTATGGCCCGTTTGCGCACAGTTTTTACGTCGAAATTTTAGTTCACCATTTTTTTACCATAACCCATTTCCGCAAAGATTTAGGGTTAAATATGGTTCGGCTAGGGTTAGGTTTAGGATAGATTAAATAAATTGCAATATCACTATCGACATAGAAAAGTACTGATATACGTGAGCCTGCAAAAAGTGTCTTTGTTAAAAAACAAGAGTAGCAGATGCATTTTTTAATTTCCTTTGTAAAAACTGCATTAAAAATAAATCTATCGTTAAATAGCTTCGACAATTTTATGATCTTAGAACCTCATACTTGGGCTGTAATCGGTCCCATGTGCCAGCAACATGATTTTAAGTGTTTTAAAAAGTGATCAGCAAGCAAATAAAAATGTTTTATTTCCAAACTGTGCGGATAGGAGTTATGTAAAATTTTCCTAAAATTAATTATGCAAAATTGTGCGGAACGGGCCGCCACTATATAAAACATTAAAATTTTACACTGTTAAAAACTGTTTCGACAAACAACTTCTATTCAAAGATTCTCGTTCCTTGATGATAAAACTCAGAAAATTATGAGTTCATATCCATCTATTATGAATGAAGAATCATCTGAAAAAATCTGAAATTTGTAGTTGTTTGTGCCAAGAATTACCGCAAGTTTTTAAAATTATCAATGGAAAGGTGTTATTTTAAGGAAGCTCGAGATAGAATAACAAGCATGCCCCCCCCCGTAAAAAATTTACGGCTGCATTTTGCTGTTAAGTAGATTTTTTATAATCTGTAATATATTGCAAATAAACTGAAATATTCTGGAATAATATTGGAATAAACCTGAAAAAGGTTCAACTTCAGACATAATTAAGATGCATTCCAGAAAGCAATGCAGAACATTTTAGATGTTTTGCAGAAAAATTATCTTGCGTTGGAAACTGAGTACAGCAGTATACAAAATTTAGTATATAAAATAGCTAACTTACAGCTAGAAAACAGAGGGGAAATAGTAACTCCCGTAAGAAATCAAGATGTTTGTAGGCTCATTACAGGTACTGTACCTTCCAGATATATTGTATGCATGTTACAGTCAGAAATTGCTAAGTTTGTAGGATAATTGAAGGCGTGTTTCGGATACTTTTTAGGATAATTTCAGGCGCGTTTCAGATACTTTGTAGGATAATTGCAGGTGCTTTTCAGATAATTTTTAGGAAAGTTGCAGGCGCATGTAAGATACTTTGCAGGATAAATGCAGGCGCTTTTCATATACTTTGTAGGAAAATTGCAAGCGCGTTTCAGATACTTTTCAGGATCATTACTGGAGCGTTTCAGATACGTTTAAGGACCATTACAGGCGCGTTTCAGATACTTTTCAGGACCATTACAGGCTCGTTTCAGATACTTTGTAGGATCATTGCAGGGGCTTTTCACATAAATTTTAGGATAATTGCAGGTGCTTTTCATATAATCTTTAGGATAATTGCAGGCGCATTTCAGATACTTTGTAGGAAAATTGCAGGCGCGTTTCAGATGCTTTTCAGGGTCATTGCAGCCGCGTTTCCGATATTTTGCAGGGCCATTGCAGGCGTGATTCAGATACTTTGCAGGATAATTGCAGACGCGTTTCAGATACTTTGCAGGATAATTGCAGACGCGTTTCAGATACTTTGTAGAATAATTCCAGGCGCGTTTTAGATACTTCGCGTTTCAGATACTTTGCTGGGTCATTGCACGCGCGTTTCAGATATTTTGTAGGATAATTGCAGACGCGTTTCAGATACTTTGCTGGGTCATTACAGGCGCGTTTCAGATATTTTGTAGGATAATTGCAGACGGGTTTCAGATACTTTGCCGGATCATTGCAGGCGCGTTTCAGATACTTTGCAGGGTCATTGCTGGCGCGTTTCTGATATTTTGTAGTGTGGAAATTTTGGAATTTCATTTTTATAAAATGAATTTTTACCTCTCCGAGTGACGATGACGTCACGGAGAGGTATAACTCTATACTTGTGTTTGTGTATCTGTCAACGCGTTCGCTGTTGGAAAATCGGAGCAAACGTGTATGCAGAAAGATACATTGGCTTCTACTCCTCTATCCTCGTTAGGGTTATGATGTACACGGCGATCGCCTAGGGTTACGAGAAACGTCTAGCTTCAAAATGGCAAGGCTTCCACCAAATATTAAAGCAATTGCGGGTTTTCTTATCATTTACTGAGAATCAGTCGCCTTATATACCCTAAATTTCCAAACATTTTGAAAGGCTTACGCTTGAGTTCAAACGTGAACAATAGCTATGCTTAAAATGATTTTAGGAATAAAGTTTCATAAAACGATTTAACTAGAACTAATGTAAATTAATGAAGATCAAATTTATAAATATAAATTATATTTATTTAAATATTTAAGAAATATTCTTAATTGCGTCTCAACTCGAAGAGGTTTATTTAGGATTCCCAACTTGCACTTCTGTTTAATATCTAGAAAATTACAAATCAGTTGAAATTAGAGGCTTCCCATACAAAAATGTTAAGCTGTAATTCATCTGCATACACGCCTTTTTATAGCTACTACGCTGTGATAGATATACATTAAGGCTACATTTTCTGCAGCTCGAAAAACGCGAAAATTTAACAACAATTCCTGAACTGCAAATTAACTGCCGATTCAACATTTTCTGTTTGTTAACTATTAATTGACTATACTGGCAGAAATATGCAGCGCGATTCTGCAAACGTGATGGAAAAGTAGAAATCCAGCTGCCAATTTAAACCTTTAATTTGACCATATTTACAGACATGTTACAAGTCTGCAAAAGTGATTTAAAAGTAGAAATCAAGCTGCCAATTTAAAATTGCAATTTGCCCATATTTATAGCCATGTTACAGGTCTGCAAAAGTGATGGGAAAGTTGAAATCCACCTGCCAATTTAAAACTGTACCTTAACCACACTTACAGACATATTGCAGGTATTCAAAAGTAGAAATATGTCTGACAGCTATTTTAAAACTGTAATTGTACATTATAGATATTTCTAAAGCTTATAGAAAAAAATTTATTCAATAAGAGCGGTTTGATAGCTGTGGAAATTTTCTAGACATTAAACAGGAGATACTCCTGTTTAATCTTTTATTTGATTTTTTCTACTTCTGCAACGATTTTGCAGACGTGCAAATGAAATTCTTTCCTATAAGCTCTAAAAATATCTATTCGTACTCTTACAGTTTTAGAATAACTGGCAGACGGATATCTACTTTTAAATACCTGCAATATGTCTATAAATTTGGTCAAATTATAGTTTTAAATTGGCAGATGGATTTCTACTTTTCCATCACTTTTGCAGACCCGTAACATGTCTATAAATATGGTCAAATTGCAATTTTAAATTGGCACCTGTATTTAAACTTTTCCATCTTTTTTGCAGATCTGTAACATGTCTATAAGTGTGGTCAAATTTCAGTTCTAAACTAGCAGCTATCATTTCTACTTCAGCATCGCGTTTGCAGAAAAGCGCTGCATATTTCTGCCAGTATAGATAATTAAAAACTAATAAACATAAAATGTAGAAATATCAGACAATTTGCAGTTCTGGAATTGGATTAAAATGTTCGCGTTTTTCGAGCTGTAGAAAATGTAGCCTTAATGTATACCTATTACAGCGTGGTAGCGATAAAAAACGTGAATGCAGCTGAATTACTGCTTAACTTTTTTGTACGGGCCTGCACATTTTTGTGATGCAAGCATGAAAGCCTACTGCAAAGTGATTTATATACGTTATGTTTTAAGCATGGAATAATTCTATAAGGAATCTATATATTCAGAAAGTGATTTCGGTTTCGGATCACCAGAAAGGACACCTACTGAAAACACATCTCGAACAATACCATGCTTAAAACTAAACACGCCGATCAAAATTGGCCAAAATTAGTGGTTGAGCTAGCAGTCAAAGGAATACAATCAATGCTTGTTGCAAATAAAATGGATTCGTGGTCTAGCCCGGTTACTCCTTCCTATCAAAATTTGCAGAGGTTAACGGTATGGGGCATAGGAGCCAGCCACCACCCTTCTATTAACTGTAAAGGGACCCACCAGTAAACAAGCCACAGGCTTAGTGTGATTATCCCTTCTTAGACAAAACTTTATTATTATTAGAGATTGTTATTTTTACTTTGTTAGTGTTATTAATATCAGAACACCGAAGCTTTAAACTTTTTCTGAATCGTTTAATATCCGCAATGTGAGAAAACTGATTGAATATGTTCATGAGAACTAAAAACGTTGTGAAGGTATTTTGAAGTACCTTAGATGTGCCTTCTTCTTAATAGTGTACATCTTATTGAAATTATTCTATATACTACAACAAACAACGTCATCGCTTTGAAACCAACTATGATTAAGAAATATGGGAAATTTACGCAACTATGAGTAGTTCAACTACTTAAATTGAATTAAATTACGTGCAATCGAATTAAATCAGTATACGAGTGGACAGAACGTTCATTGGAATTCTTATTACAAATTGTTCTCTAAAGATGAAGTATTACCATGAAGAGTTTGAATATATTATCGACTTTTTAAGAGCTAGGTAATAACATGAACCTTTAAAGGTGCTAAACTATTAACAAATTAATCTCTTAAACGAAACTTAATATTTTCAATTAGGAACTTCATTTGTTTATGCAAATGCTATTTGGAGAAAAAAGTCTATAGATTCCTTGTAAGTACTATTAGTAATACGAAGTGTTTTAGGTGGCTTGGTTCCACTGGGGTTTGAGTTGAAATTTTGGTATAAAACGGGCCTTAAAGTGTTTAAACTCGTGTTTCATGTAAGCGATAATATACTTAGTTCAAGAATATTTGCTTAGGAAAAGTCTGAATTGGCAAATAATTTAATCCTTAACAAGACCGAGGCTTGCAGAGATTTAACAGTAAAGGAGTATGCCAATCTGTCGGACAAAGTAAGTACAAAGCAAGCAATAAATTAAAACTAACGAGTAAAAATTCTACTTTATTTCCCTAAGTGTTTCATTTACAAGTGAATACAATTTTGGTTCAGATTTTGCACATTCACAAACCAGCTCTTGCTCTTGGCACAGTTTTGTATAACAGCATTACGAAAACTCGAATAAGCGAGCCAATTTTCTTTGATTATGAGGAAGCCATCACTATATCTAATCCAGTCCTAAAAGAAACCACAAGTCTAGAGTTCTTAATGATAGACTGGAAAGTTAGTAAAATTAACATTATTTTTTTTAACGAGTGAAGGTAATTCTTTATAAGTAAGGGTAAAGATTAGCATAAATACTATGGATTATGGATTTCACAATTGGCCAAAAAGGTGGCCGCCAAATATGCTTAACGTTCGTGGATGGGAGGTGTTTCTAAATTGAGTCGGAAGTAGGTCGACCTGGAGTTAAAACTAACTCCGAAAATCCTGAGTCGTAAGTTTTGAATCGTCACCAATGCCCAATACGAATATCTCTCATCCTCTCAAGGTTTTGGGGTTATTTCTCTGCTGACTGGGCGCCTAAGCGACATGCCTAGTGGAAGGTGACAGATGGAAATCCATAATACGTCATTATTTATACATATCCATGGTTGGACGGCTCTCCCTGATTTGAATTGTCTTCTTTCGATGTGTCCCCAAAAATATCGCTATATTTTAATATTGAAATTTGAAACGTATATAAAGATCTTTAAATTGGCTTTGTAGAACGTCACACCCTCTTAAATCTTGCCGTACTTTTGGCAGTCATAATTTGCGAACTCCAGCTTTCCTTATGTATTCAACCCTCCTCATGGCTATAAAATTATCTGACGAATTTTAGCTCTTCCCCAACTGAGAGCTTTCAATTGGAATATTATATGAAAGGAATGACATTTCTATAAAACTATTTCATAATTAGCTCATATGGAATAAAAATGATACATTTGGAGCTTTCCAAAAACAGAATTTACGTAACAAAGCTTTGATAGTTGGGGACACACGAATTCGTCGTGAGAAGGTTTCCTTCACCATGTTTTCCTAGCAAATTTTGTATTTTTTATGAAAAAGTATTACATTATATCAAGTTTACTTGAAACAGGCTGGTATTCTTCTGCTATCCGGTATTTTTCTCTTTTGTTTCCTGCTGTGGAAAACCAAGGATAGGGTTGTTTGTAAAGAGAGAAGAACATTTCACATTTTCGAAATGATTCTGTTGCTATTGGAAATTCTTTCCACATTTTTTGCAAAATGTAAAAATTAATATTAATTGAATAATTTATGTTACTTTTTTAGTTTTGATACTGCTTAATATGACAGTATTGATTTCTAGCTTTCAGCAGACTTTCTAAGAACCTAATTTGGATGATTTTGTGCGGTTCATGGCTACTCGGAACCCTTCTTTTGACCTTCGAAATGTCCGGGCACATGAAAACCAATTTCGCTCTGAAAGAATATTTGGTATTTGACAGTTTAAATGATGTTTTAAACATGACGACTAAACGGGTATTCCTAAACAATCATGATTACTACTCTGAGTCAAGATTTTTTTGCAACGTGGAATTAATAGTGAGACAAAAAGAAACAACCAAGATAATTTAAAATGTGATTTACGATTTACCGTTCCATGCAGCCCTCGGACGCGTACAAATATTTAGATCCTGAAATGAGAATCTGCAGGATGAGCCAATTGGCGGTTGACTCAATTCACGTTTTCGGCTGCAAATACGATGGTCTCACCAAGAATAAGGCGTGGTTCGGTTTAACTACCCAGGATGAACTGCATGATATAATGCTGAAAGTATACAAATGCAAGAGAAAAAACAAGTTGGAGATTTACATTGGAGAACACAGTTACCGGAGAGAATATTTTTTCATTTACATCAAGTCCTTCTGTGTCAGGCAAGATATCAAGGAATTGGTCCTAAGATCGTAAGTGCTTTTCAGACAGATTAATTTTCATAAAAAACTTATAAGCCCCACCGAAGTTAACATTAGAAGCGATGAGTATTTCTAAAACTGGCACGTTAACCGCTTCTCTTATGTAGCCCAGGACTTTTAGGGTTTGACCTAGAACATTTGAACGTAAGGATGAAAATTGGTACATTTGTTATTTTTGACCCAACAAAAATTTTACTAAAAGTCCCCTGCTTAGAACGCGAGCTTTCTCCGCCATCTTGGAAAATGGCCGCCAGGTATGCCAGCTTCAAAAATTATGAAAATTGGTACACATTATGATCGGAACAACATGAACATCATATAAAAATTTCCAGCTCGGTGTTCGATAGTTTGGTCGCCATATTGGAAAATGGCCGCCATGAATGTTGGGTGCAGTGTATTTCACCATGTTGTTGGAAAAATAAGAAAATATATTGATATTATAATCAGAGCTGTGTGAAACTCTTAGTAAAATATTGAGATCGTTTGGCCGCCATGTTGGAAAATGGCCGCCGGGAATGTCATTTAGATGCAGCATATTATTCAAAAATTAAGAACATTGGTAATAATTATGTTGAAGACCGTCTAAACATCACTATTGAATATTGAAGACATGCTGTTGATAGTTTGGGCGCAATCTTGGTAAATTAGTGCTGGAAAAGCTAAATATATTTCAAATACATACATCTATTCGAAATTCCTATGATGAGTAGATTATTTTCATTAACGTAATAAACACATAAAATTGCCATCCCCAAGTCGAAATTGTTGGTATGCTATCGATTGGGCATGTTATCAAAACAGCATTGTCCAAAACGGCTTTTTCATAAACGCGTTTGCCATTATAGCCATTTCTCGTTTTAGCGTTTGATTACAGCGTTTATATCTTGAGTGTTGTTTCGTGCGCCATTTCCAAAATATTGTTGTTTATCTTTATTGACTTCCCAAAATAAAATGCCTTTTCCAAAAAAATATATTTTATATTTACTTCCGATATAACATTATTCCTTTTTGCATAATATTGTTCTTTGTTCTATATACCTAATGTAATAGAGATTTCCCTCCCTATCAATCACAGTTTGGGCGGAAACAGCAACCGCGGTTTTGCAAATCGCTGTTTTGGGAACCGCTTTATTCCAAAACGCTCTTTTGAAAACCGCTCAACTACCCGTGAACCAAATTGTCGACCCCTTCTTTAAGTTATTCAAAGCTGTAATTCTCTACATATGGGCATACAATTTAATATGGGGTTTATATATTCTAGTGTTGTTAAAGATTAGATTTAAGACAAATCTCTAACATTTCGTTCATATTGATCGTCAGCCTGAAGATTTTTTCACAATAATTACAAGTCAGAGAACTTGATTAGGCGCTGCACCCAGCTGGGGGCGTTAACAGCCCCCCCCCCATTGTCGCTCATCAAATTCCATATTGAACCTGAGGGACAGCCGTATAAGTACACGGGATCGGCCAGCGGGTACGATAAACGTCCCTTGAGCCGGTGGAAGAAGCTGGACACCATCAGCAGCGAGCCCAGCCAGAAGGTGGTCGGTGACAGGGAAGGATTACGACAGCAGAAGGCTCGACGGGACTGGGGATTTCCCTACAAACACAGCAGTGCCAAACGGCCCAAACAATGTATCCACGACCCTTAGAGGAATACCTATATCGGGGAGAGCCAAAGGCAACACCTGGGCGGGGCGAAGCGGCCGAGCAAAACCTTTAGGTAACGGGGCATGGAACGGTCTGAACCAAGGGCGAACCCAAGCAACTCCCGAACCCGGGCCACGACAAGCCCTTTTTCTCTGCTCCATCACAGCTAGTACCGCGACAATGTCTACGCATTGCTGAGGAAACGAATTCGGATCGTCTACATTCACAGTTCCGCACTTAAAGATAATGAGTATGAAAAGTTGGTCTTGAGTGGTGTGAATGGGTCTTAGGATTCGGGATCGCGAACCCATCCCCTTCTTCGGGGTTTAAATCGCTTCCCTGCCATAGTAGTAGCGGAATATCTTGGTTCTTTTGCTATCACACCCGAATTGGAACGTCTTCATTCTTAAATGAAATAGGGAAAAACAAAAGGAAGGATAATTTTATTTCCACTACTACGTCAGTAGAGGATTTCAATAGGTTTTTTTCTCCCATAAATAAAATCAACCATATTGCCTCGCCTAAGGATACGAACCTACACCTCATTAAAAGGCTACCAAACTCAATGGCCCTTCTGGCAGTAGACGAAAGGGAAATCATGTCCATTCTTAACCAGCTTAAACCTGACACAGCTGCAGGGTATGACAGCTCATCCCGTAAGATAAATAAAGAGTGTGCGATGTGGCTTATCCCGCCACTAACCACCCTTATCAATATGTCTTTTAATATCGGTACATATCCTGACGCATTGAAGCAAGCTGTAATAACTCCAATTTTTAAAAAAGGCGACAAAAATAATCCCAATAGTTATCGACCCATCTCAGTACTCTCTACCTTAGCCAAAATATTCGACAGATGCAATTTCACGAGACTCTCCTCTTTCTGTCAAAAATACAAATTGATATCACCAAAACAATTTGGCTTCAGTGAAAATTCCAACTGCGAAACAGCCCTAATCAGCGTATATAAAAAAATTCTAGATTCTATTGACACAAGCAACTATGCTATAGGTGTCTTTCTAGACCTATGTAAGGCATTTGACACGGTCAACCATGAACGCCTACTTCACAAGTTAGACACCCTGGGAATTAGGGGAAATAGCCATAAATGGATCAAATCTTATCTAATTAATAGAACCGCAAAAACTAAGCTGAACGATACCCTCTCACAAACGCAATTAGAATACAGAAGAGTTCCCCAGGGATCCGTTCTCTCCCCCTTCATTTTAACCTCTTTGTAAATGATCTGCCACAATCTACTGGCGTCAATGTCCTAACACTCTAAGCCGACGACACCTTTCTTTTGGTCGGAGGACCTAACCTAGAGGATATAATAAACACGACTAGCCTATACCTGGACAAAATAAAACTCTGGCTCACAGACAACTCACTGGACCTTAACGGGGACAATACGGTATACATGACCTTTTCTAATCCCAATAAACCCCGGCTGTCCTATAACCGTCGCGCTTTCGGAAACATAATAATAAAGGAAGTTGATACGTATAAGTACCTAGGGCTGTGGTTCGACATCCACCTAAAATAAACCATTCATATAGATAGCATAGCGAAAAAGATAACATTCGGTTCATACTTAATTCATAGAAACAGGAAAATTCTGAACCCAAAGATAAAAAACAACTATACTCAGCACTAATACACTCTCAACTAAGCTACTGCGTGACAGTCTGGGGCAACACCTCATAAAGCAACTTAAATAGACTACTACTAATCCAGAAAAGAGCCATAAGAACAATAAGAAATGCTGAATACTTAGCCCATGCGCCGCCAATATTCAAAAACCTCAATATTCTCACAATCTTTCACACCTATGATTATTGTATGCTACTATACATCTTTAGATCTCTGGGGATACTAATTTATAACCCCTTTGAACAAAGCAAACCCCCGGTACTTTACAAGGAACAATTACATACAACAAGTACCTCAAGCCGGTAAATCCATAAAACTGAACTCAATCTTCTGCAAAGGTACCAACTTATATAAAATGCTAAACCCCCCAAATTCTATTAGCCTAGCACGCTTTAAAACCTTAGCGAAAGCCTCAATACTGAATAATTAACTTATTACACTGTAACACCATTAATTTCTGCTCTATCTTTTATTATATAAATATTCATACTAAATTCGTTGAGTTTGTACCATTTAAATTATTGGGTACTGCATTCTAAGCAAACGCTGGCATAAAAGCCGATAACGGCTTAGCTGACAATTGAAAAATGTAAAACAACAAAGAAGAAATAAAAATATTATCATTATTATATCTGAAACCAAAACCACACCAAGAAGAGAATCTCAAATCGAGACATTTGAGAAAAAAAGGTATCGAGAACACTTCTTTCATTTACATGCTGTAACTGGATGTGGTTTTGATCAGGCGGGGTTTGAAGTAATTACTGATAATAAACATCTTACAAATACGTTGAGTGTTTTTAATGACAATATTAAGTCAACAATAGCTAGGAAACAATTTAATCCCGAACAGTTGAGATGGGTTCGCGATCGCGAAAGTCGAAGACCCATTCACACCTTTCTCCTTCCTGCTTCACTTACTACTTGCACCTGCAGTTTGCAGAACATCTTGTGTAAAGAACTGTGAACGTAGACGATCAGGATTGGATTTCTCGGCAATGTGCGATCATTGACAAGGTATTAGTTAAATTAAAAAAGATCTTCAGCTTGACGATAAATATGAACGAAATGTTCAAAACGTGCCTTAAATCTAATCCTTAACGATACTAGAATGTATAAACCCCATACTAAGCGATATTCCCTAATCTACATCTCAGAAATATAGCTTTGCTTTTCTGTGTTTCAAAATTTAGGATAGTAATCTTTCAGCGTTCATTTTTAAAGATGGGGTTGATAACTTAGACTCGGGAATAGTTTTTTTACGGTGTTTAATACGTTCATGAAAATTATCTACTTAATAAAGAAATATCGAAAAAATTTATGTATCCGTAATACATTTGGCATTTGCCACAGTCATTTTCCAAGATGGTGCCCAAACTATCAGCAGCACGTCTTCCGTATTCAAGTATGATGTTAAGACGGTCTTCAACAATATATTTACAATTTTCATGTTTTATACTGTATCTAAATGACATTCCCGGCGACCATTTTCCAACATGGCGGCCAAACTATCCTACGAATGGCTTCAATATTTTACAGTGACGTTCACACAGCTCTGATTATAATATCAATATATTTTCATAATTTTCCAACAACGTGGCGAAATAAAGTGCACCCAGCATTCACGGCGGCCATTTTCCAATATGGTGACTAAACTATCAAGCACAGAGCTGTAAAATTTTACTATGATGTTCAGGTGGTTACAATCATAATATGCATAAACTTTCATAATTTTAGAAGAAGAATGTGGAATACAATTTCCAAGATGGCGGCGAAAGCTGGCGCTCTACAGCAGGGGACTTTTAGTATAATTTTCGTTGGGTCAATAAGAACACGTGTACCAATTTTAATCTTTATGTTCAAATGTTCTAGGTCAAGCCCTTTTTAGTCCTGGCCTAAAGTTACAGACTCCGTTTTTAAATCGTAAAACAGTATTTAATTTTAACACTCGCAGGGTCATGAATATTATGGAGCGTAACTTTATCCACTATAAATCAATACCAAAGAAAATCATTCATGAGATGTCGAGATGGAGAAGACCTCCGGAGGAATTATCACCGTTGACAATCGAAGTTGTCAGTGGATCTCTCTTCTTGTGGCTAATGGGTCTTTCTATTTCAACCTTCGTATTCATCGGAGAAATGTTGACGATCAACAAAAAGTATTATTAAGGAACACATAGGGATCAATAGACCATTCCATTATACAACGCACAGGGAAGGGCCGCCATATGATGAGAGTTCCCTCGCACCAAGAGGCAACACCAGGTGGAGCTCGCTTTCGCTACACGCTGGAGGCTAGTCGTCTCAAACAGCCGCTTGCGTTCCTTCTTGGCGCGAGGGAACTATAGCCTAATAAGGCAGCCCGACCCCTGTTCTGTTTACTTTTTCTTTGGCAGTACAGGAATGGTCTATTACTGTGGTGATAGAAACCTACATAAATGATTGCGTTAATATAATTCTTTGTTTGTAAACTGAAATTGGTGGCATATTGGAGAAAATCAGCAGAAGGTTAAAATCTATTATATTTACTAACGCCAAAAGGACCCGGCGTTGCCCATCGGGACATTTTTCAACTGGACATTGGAAAAAATTGTTGAAAACTGAACCCCAAGGGCTATAATGTCCGTCTGTGGGACATGACGAATCAGTATACTAAACTTTAATGAAATCGTTCGAAACGCGCGGGTTTTTTTCCATTCCTGGTCGCCATTTAGTGGGGTGGCGTAGAGGTTAGCGCTTTTACCTCGCAGCAAGAGGATCTCGGGTTCGATCCCGGACTGTGGTACCGGGTGAAAATCTGGGAACAAATACTTCTGCGTAGAGAGTTCTCTCCCCGCTAGGTAAAAGGAGTTTTCCTCCGCGGTCTAACTCGGTTTCTCCTTTCCATCAAAACTTGCAGAGGTTAACGGTTAATAGTTAGTATAGGGCGCTGTAGGTTATCTGTGGCATAGGGGCTAGCCACCACCCCTCTATGCAATGTAAAAGGACCCACCTGTAAACAAGCCACAGCCTTGGTGTGGAAATCTCTTCATAGACTAAGCTTAGATTATTATTATTATTATTATTTTAAATATGGCGTTAAATCGAACCGAAAAAGCCATAAAGTCCGTCTATAGGATAGAAGGACCCAGTTTTCTAAATAGGAGAGACATCGCTTGAAATGGGCTAACGTTATTCGTTGAAGATTGTTTACATTTCTGGCCAACATTTTTTAAAATGGCGGCGGATTGAAAAAAAATATGTGCTTGCTGCTTAGGAGTAACGTTCCAGCAAAATTTCAGTCTCTTTGGCAAGGCGATTTGAGCTAGGCGCTCATTAACAGTCAGTCAGGATATTTGTGAAATCCGTTTGCTGATTGACTAACCACGCTGTCTTCAGAACGTTTGAAGTTTTATTAGGAAACTTAACATAAGGGTAAAATAGTAGTATTCCCCCTCCACGGATTTTTAAAAGTTTGTACTCATTTCTGATAGTAAATGAGGTGAGGAACACGATGCCGTTAAAAATTTCCACCGCAAATGATTTTGAAATTTTTTTTTTAATTTTTTTTATGAAAATTGCAATATTTTGGAAAAGGAGAAATCTAATAGAAACTGAACCTAACCTAACCTAACCTGAACCTAACCTAACCTGAACCTAACCTGAACCTGAACCTAACCTGAACCTAACCTGAACCTGAACCTAACCTGAACCTAACCTGAACCTAACCTGAACCTGAACCTAACCTGAACCTGAACCTAACCTAACCTTAACCTAACCTAACCTAACCTAACCTGAACAGTTCTAACCTGAACCTAACCTAACCAAACCTGAACCTAACCAAACCTAACCTAACCTAACCAAACCTAACCAAACCTAACCTAACCAAACCTAACCTAACCTAACCTGAACCTAAAATATCCCAAACATAATCTAAACAAGTGTATGCGCCCCAAATATCAAATATACAAACAAACATAAGTAATATGTGCTACCTTTTTTTTTAAAAAAAAATCATTTGCGGTGAAAAATTTTGACGGCATCGTGTTTCCCGCCTCATTTACTATCAGAAATGAGTACAAACTTTTAAAAATCCGTGGAGGGGGAATACTACCATTTGGCCAACAAAAGTAGTAAATGTTCAGCAGTTTCAAGGCAATCCTGCAAATTTGCCCCCAAAAATGTGCTGTAAATAGTAAATGTTCAACAGTTTCAAGGCAATATTGAAAATTTGCTCCTCGTAAAACTGCTGTAAATAGTAGATGTTCAACAGTTTCAAGGCAGTCCCGCAAATTTGCCTCTCGTAGATTTTCTGTAAATAGTAAATATTCAACAGTTTCAAGGCAATCCAGATACACCCTGTCGTCACACACCGGTTTTAAAAAAATAAGATAAAACCAAAGTTAATCACTCACTAGACTTCACAATCAGGCTAACTTCACGATAGGCAATTTACGTGTCCCTATAATTAATTATTGCTCCAAATTAAAATATTAAAATATTTACATAATTACAACATATGCTATCTGTAGATGATTCAATACAAATTCACATATATTGCATAATAAAGGTTACATTGAATAGTTCATTGAAATGGCTCGAGTCGCATATTTATTTGCGTTTGCAAATTAATAGACCCAGGTTTCAAAAGTCTGTGGTTAAGAATATCTGGTGTTTGACCACCTTGATTTCACAGACCGAACACTTACCTCTCTCAGCCTGTGAGAGTTCACCCAATCCCGTAAGTTGTGGCTAACTGACGCCACTAAACCAATGGCGGTTGGCCCAGTAGTCCTCATTTTTCAAACTGATCAAATGGTAACTATTTTGTAATAAGAGATCATTTACCTTTTTAATATTTTAACATTTATATTTAGAAAAGGGACGCTTTTTTAAGGTATGAATTACAATAATAATTTTTCCTTTAAGTCCCTATTTAAAATTTTAGGTATGAGAGGGACTCAATCAAATCGAGGTTTTTTTTTCAAAGACACGAGGAATTGTGCAATAATTTCTTCAATAAACAACCTATACAACAGTTTACGCCAGATCAATTCCTAATTTCAAGTGTTTGAACTTTGGAATTGGTTATTTTGTACATCAAGAAGTGCCATATTTCCAGCTTTATCTCCCGTCCAAACGTAGGTCCGGAGTTAATCCCCTCCTCTAAATTACAACCAGTATCTCATTGGTTCTTCAAAACTCACGTCAGCGTGACGTGAATGAGGAAAATTGCGTATTTTCCGACTGAGGAGGGACGAAATAGCCCGTCCTCCTTTACGTCCCCCCTTGTATTTTGAAAGGGGGACTGGGACTATGGCGCGCGAATACTTAGGCAACTTATGCCTTCTTCCTAATAAATCAGACATCACTTCTTGTCTACATCTAATGTGGGTTCTTGGTCGCACTAATACAGTCCTTTGGTTAAATAATTTAGTCCGTCTGGTTTTATCAACTTAAAATTGTTTTTTGTACATTCCAAAACGGTTTAAAACGGTTTCAAAGTGTCTCGTGTAAACGCGACTTAAGTATTTCAGTTATGATAATTCATATGCAAATGTTGCATTATTTGTTGTTTTATTGCGATAACTGGTTTTCTGCTCTAAAATAAGTGAAATCACTTCGAAATCATATGTCGGGCGCCAATCAGTTTGAATACTATTGTAATTTGCAAACACGTGCTCTAATTGCGTGAGAACTGAAATGCGATGACTGATGATTAAAAAAAATCACCTGTCAAATCTTACCTCGAGGTGAAGTCTAATATCTTTATTATCACTCATGGTGAAATACATTGCAATAACACCTAATTTGTCCAAATCGGAGTTGAGGTGATTTATAAGTAAACAATAAAAACCACGAATTTTGATGGTTTGCTGACCCCTGTGACCTCTAAGTGAAAAATCACGAGTTTTAGTTGCACCATGAGAAACGAAATCTGAACCTCGTGTAAGCGATAAAATAATAGAAAATCGAAATATGTAAAAAAAGTAAATTAATAGGCCAATCTAGATAAAGATTAACTCGTAAAAAATAGGTTAGCCTACTAATAAGAGGTTTCCTGTATCGTAAAAATAATTAGATAAGTTAGTACGGTTTTAGAGTTCTGACGAGTAGTTCGGTTGTAACGCTTGTATGCACAATCACAGTTTTAACTATTAATCCTGACTTAGTCTTAATGACAATAAAAGTATTTTAAGTTAACCAACGACTCATTATTATTATTGTACTAACTAACACGAGTGTTCGGTCAAAAGAGAGCGCACAATAACGCGACGATTTACACTCGATCGTCCAAATCTTAGGTACGTGTGAAGAGGATATGCATTAGTAAACCGAGAAAATCACGATATTTAATGTAGACCCCGTGGTCTAAAACCAGCATTTTATAAGAGTTTCCAAATTTACAGACGCAGAAACGTACGAATTTTCGTACTTCTCTAAGGAATGTGAGTGATAGTCTCTAACCACATTTGGACAATAGATTCTGTAATCTAAACGTTTTCCTTATAGCTCCCCAAAATTATATTAAATGGTACTTTCCATCTAAAACAATTCAGTTATCTTAACTGACTTCTGCTGTAGATCGAAATCCAACCCATTTGTCTGAAATGTATCAGTTACCCTTCACTTTAAAAATATTACAAATTTTGATATACAAGCGAATTTTTATTAAATGCCCATACGTTTCTTCGAAACAAATCCGGAACTGCCGGTTGAAGCCTCAACCCCAAACAGCGTATGTTTAAGCTTATATTAAAATATGCAAATTTTATTATTTGCTTAACAGAACGTGCTCTAAGAGAGAATTTCTCTGCCTTTCGGCTTTACTCTTAGAATGCTCCGTAATAATTCACCCCGTGAATCAGTTTTCGAGGTCTTCTAAGATTGCGTAACTTTGGTCTCTTCAGTGGTGTGATTGACACCCTGTTCGTTCGGGAAGGGATTTCTCGTTTGGGCACAAAACAACATTGATTCTGATCCCAAGGGGGATATGGTCCCTATCTACTACCAAATCAAATCTCTTGACAAATCTTGTTTCGATGCCATAGACCTTTTCGATTTCAGGATTAAGCCTAACTTTGCCATGCCTTTCAAAGGATATCAGTTATGGAAAAGTAGATTACGTGCTTAGGTTGCACGCAAACGCGTAGCACCTGTGGGTTGATGCTATGGTTAGCTAAATATTTGTTTTATGTTAATCTGATTAGGTGGTAATCGAAGCACCTTCTAATGATCATCACCACTTTTTACGATTTGATCAATTTTAGAAGATCGTTGTGATCGAATCCTACTTTAACGCATGGCTTCTGATCGAAAAGTCTCATTTGATTGAAATTAAAACTAACTACATTTGAACGTCAGTTACCTCAACAAATTAACTAAAATTGATTTGTGTCAAATAGAATTGATACCAATATGATTTTTCCGTTGTGTCCCATTCGACCGAACGCATTTCCCATTCAACCGAAAACAGCCCAAATGTGCAGTTTTGGGAAAATATATATCAAAATTTAAAAAGCAAACGTTTTCACTTTTTTAAGGAATTTTTTTACCCTACAGTTTTCGTTGTAGATATATATTGTTGTTTGAAATGCAAAATTTTAGAATTATTAATAATGGAGAGAATTGCATTGTTTTGGAAAAGGTGGCAGATAACTATTAGGAGAATATTTAGAAAAAGGTGACAACTAATTACTAGGAGAATATTTTGGAAAAGGTGGCAACGAATTATTGGAACCATTGTTTTGGAAAAGGTGGCAACGAATTATTGCAACCATTGTTTTGGAAAAGGTGGCAGCTAACTATTAGGAGAATATTTTGGAAAAGGTGGCAACGAATTATTGGAACCATTGTTTTGGAAAAGGTGGCAGCTAATTAGTAGCAGAATGTTTTGGAAAAGGTGACAACTAATTAATAGGATAATATTTTGGAAAAGGTGGCAACTAATTAATAGGAGAATATTTTGGAAAAGGTGGCAACGAATTATTGGAACCATTGTTTTGGAAAAGATGGCAGCTAACAATTAGGAGAATATTTTGGAAAAGGTGGCAACGAATTATTGGAACCATTGTTTTGGAAAAGGTGGCAGCTTTTTATTAGGAGAATATTTTGGAAAAGGTAGCAGCTAATTAGTAGGAGAATGTTTTGGAAAAGGTAGCAGCTAATTAGTAGGAGAATGTTTTGGAAAAGGTGGCAGCTAATTAATAGGATAATAACCAAACCTAACCTAACCTAACCGAACCTGACCTAACCTAACCAAATTTAAAATTTCCTTCTCTGGGTTTGAACCCGAGCCTCTGAAATAAAAGCCTGATATTCTACCATGCTGCTGCGGTGATTCGAAATCCTCACAGACATTTAATTAACTAATTCTTTCAAATAATTCCTATTCAGCAGAAACCCGCCATTGGGCTGGAAATTTAAATGTATTCTCCATAAAAAACCAAAAAGCGGTTTCGGTCCAATGGGATTCGGTCCAATGGGACTATAGCGATTTTTCTGACCACTATAATGTTGATAATGACTAAAAATTAAAGGTACATTAGTGTGCTTATAAATACTTTAATGCAAGTTAAAATAAAAAATAGATAAATTTTATAATTCGAAAACTATTACATTAATAATAAGGATAACTAAATATATAGTACATTTTAATTCGAAACTTAAAAATTAAATACGGAATAGCGACGAAATCAAAGCAGGATATTTAAACAAATATTAGGTAATATAAACTGCCTCAATTTCAACTAAAAACGTCGCTTCCTTTGAATACACGATCGGTTTTCCTATTTCTTCGTAGAAGATGAAACGAAATGGCCTATTGGAGGAGAAGAAGTCGGGTCTCAGTCCTCTCTGTCACTGGCGGCAAAATAAATTTGTATTGGGTGCTCTCAGGGGACAAAGAGCTGTCATCCACATTTACTATTTTGTTTTCAAAATGGACATGTCATAGTGGTGCAAAAGCAACCAGGCGGAAAACCTTGAAAGATACATTCGTTACTGTTTATATCTTAGCTACAAATTGATGTTGACGTTTCAATATTTGGAAGAACAGTACGATAAATTTAAAGGCCCATTCATACTAGACTAAAGTCTATTGTCATCGTCGGAGAAGTCGCTTTGCTCCCTTAATTAGACTATTAAAACGGTTTCCGTCTAGTGTTTCTTTTATTCGTACCAAGTAATATAACCATCTTAACACAAAAATCGAAATAAATTTACAAATAATCTTTAAATTAACAACGAAATACCTTAAATTAACACTATAAAGATAGTACTAGCCCTTTAAACTTAAACCTATCCCTTTAAAACAAACTGAAAGAAATTCACAGTTTCCAATAATAACTACAATGAAATAGGAAATAGCCCATCAAATTTGACAGCGAACTTTCTAGAACTATCCTATACCCCTTAATCCCCAGTGCAAAATGAAATACCTAGCAACTAAAATACTTTGCAAGAACCCAGAGAAATGTCACGCTGATTTAGACCCCAAGCAACAAGACCTTGAGTCACTATCCTGGTACCTAGCCCGAGAAACTTATAGAACTTTTTATTTTAACCCTTAAACTGACCAATCCGTATTTGGTCCTAAAATAAAAGGTTTTGCCTTTTCGTTATAACATGAATCCGCCCGGCTACGTCATAAATATGGTCCACTATTCGCCAAACCGAAGTCAATCAACAAACGTCATTGTCCCAGAGATCCTCGCGAAAACTAGAAGTTATAAATACGAAGTCCCTCCTGTCCCACCCTCAGTCGATACCTGAACCCCTTAACGAAACCCTGTCGGCTCACCCTTAAGAAATCCTAAGACGTACCGAGATTATTTTAAATCGAAACCTTTATTTTAATTCGATATTTTTATTTTTATTCATTTGATACCTTTATTTTTCATCAAGTTGAATCTTTATTTTTCGGAGAAATTATTTTTAACCCCAAGAAGAAGAGAAGGAGCGCGAGTGCCTGAATTATTATTAACAAGTTGGGAAACCAAAATAAACCTCTCCGAGCCGAGACGAATTTACTTTCCAAACACAGATCCGCCAGCCAATGAGACAAACCGGAAATACATAGTTCTAATCGGCGAGATATTGCCATGATCATTTGTAAAGTCTAAAGCGTTTAGTAATTTCCTGCGTATCCTCAATAATTCTAATGAGGACCTAATATCTATCACTTAAATGGGTATTTAACTTTCGGCTCACTCTGAACCGTTAAGACCTCCTGTAAGATTACATGAAACAAGGTCAATTCTGGTTAAAATCTAGGTTATCTTATCTCATAGACCCAGTCGTTTCAACACGTATGGAGAGATGAAGTATTAACATCCTTATTATTTAATGAAGCTAAAAGTTACGTTTACACTGTATATAAATGTAGTAAAGATGAATTAAAAAGTAAACACCAAATTTTAAATGTTAATATCAAAAGATGTTCTTGGAATATTGAGATGAAACAGAGCTTTATACCTACACAACTACTAAATGAATCGTAATGCCGAAAAATATTTAAGTATTTCCATTTAATATTCTGCAAAAAGAAAATGTTATCGTTTTGTAAGAGATCTTTTCATCCTACTCGCTTTATATTAACTTTGATATGCGTGAAGTGTTTCGATTCAGATGCAATCTTCATTACTCGTTCTATATTAACTCTCACTTGTTTCAGTACGTAGAAATAAGTTTATCTTAAATAATTAATTAAATATAAATGATATAATTATTTTAATCGCCAGTAAATAACTTTAAAAATAGTTAAATCGTTTAAAATAAAGTTGTTCCTATTATCTTTCGAAACTTTGCTAATATTGACGTTTAAAGTGAAGGGTGCCCCTCCTGCCCGCTTTCTTCAAATTTTGGGTATATATACGATTCGTTTCCATTATAATAATAGATAAAAACGCATTCGCGTGAACCGATGGTGGAAGCCCTGCCATTGGGAGGCTAGACGTTTCTCGTAACCCTAGCCGATCGCCGCGTATATCTTGAAACCAAACGTTGACAAAGGAAAAGAAGCCAGAATAGACTGACTGGCGTCCATGTGGAATGGACAAAGACCTGAAGATGGTGGTGCATAGAAGCTGGTGTCAATGTGGAATTGACGAAGAACAGAAGATGGTGGTGCATAGAAGCTGGTGTCAAGGGGGAATGGACAAAGACCTGAAGATGGTGGTGCGTAGAAGCTGGTGTCAATGTGGAATTGACGAAGAACAGAAGATGGTGGTGCATAGAAGCTGGTGTCAAGGTGGAATGGACAAAGACCTGAAGATGGTGGTGCATAGAAGCTGGTGTCATTGTGGAATTGACGAAGAAGAGAAGATGGTGGTGCATAGAAGCTGGTGTCAAGGTCAAATTGACGAAGAACAGAAGGTGTTTGTGCTTGGAAGCTAGCAAGTACAGACTAGTGTCCATGTGGAGTGGACGAAAACCAAAGCTGGTGGTGTTGGAACTCAAGTACAATAGCCAGAGGAGACAAAACCAAATTTCCGTGAACTGTCAATGCAGTCCGGAAATTGGGAACACGTTTGCTCCGATACGCAAACTGCGAACGCGGTCACGTGGGGTCTGACAGACAGACAGACACGGCCGGTGTAATACCTCTCCGTGACATACGTCACTTGGAGAGGTAAAAATTAGCACCCAAATATGAAGGACCTTTCGTGATCGTTGCTCGGGTCAACAACTTAGACTATAAATTAAAAGATCCAAATACGGGAGATGAAATCGGTACTCATCATATATCCAATCTGAAAGTTTTTCACGATCGCGTCGGACCGATAATCACTGAACAAAAAGATAATGCGGCTACTACGATCCCCAAAGAAAGTATCCCCTCGAAAAGAAGGTATTTTCATAGAAAAAGGAAAGAAACCCCTAGAAAGTCGAAAGAAGAAGAGAACTGTGCAGCCCCTAAGTGTACTATAAATGAGATTACCGATACTGTTATAGACTGGATTCAGTGTGACAACTATGAATCTTAAATTCTCATTCATTGCATAAATATGACTAGAGAACAATCACAAACTCTTCCACATTACTATTGCCGAACATGCGAACCCATGATTACTTTTCACATGATTCAAACACCAGTTTTAGAACCATGTCCAGCTGATGTTTCCCTAGTATTCCATCTTTATCCGGATCTACCTATAATCTCAGTCCAAGGATATCATCAAATATCTGAGGAAACATCCCCACCACAAACCCCTATCAACGACCCCTATTTGGACTCCAGTCTGGAGGAAGATGATCTAACGTCAGGTGGAGCGAGAAGGAGAAACCGCCGCCGCCGACGTCAACAATGATCAACAACCTCGTTCATGGATCCTCTGCCTACCAGACCTGTAATTCAACCCATAGCCAGCTGGGAAAGAGAACGCACTTTTAATCCACCAGTTCTTAATACCCCTACCCTCGAACAATCATTAAACTATTGGCATGAAAATATTAATTTAATTATGAACCTCTCTTCAAACCCCTATAACGATAATTTTGAAAACTGGGGTACAATCGAAGTAACTGAATCTGAAAATCAAAACCCAAATTATAATGCCTTAAACGAAGAAGTGTGGGATCTGGACCCTTAACACAAAATTTAATTATTAATACCCCTGTTATAGAGCCTTCCATTGAAAATCTAAACGTCGACCCACAATTACTTGCAAACGGCTCGAACCCTCCCTCATCCTTAGATAATCAAACGCAAGTTGTTGCCAATATTAGACCTCCCCCAAACCCCCAAAGACGTTCATATGAGACCAGAATCGACGATGATGGTACTCATTTCTTCTTGTTAAGACCCCCTACCGTCCAACGCATTAGATTAAATTACCCCAAGAAAATCATTGTTGTTAAAAATTCTTCTACTGGCTACCCTAGAATCAATGACCCTTACCATAAAGACAGAAGTTCTGCTACCCCCCAAAAATATGAAGAAATAAGATTGAGAGTCGACGCTGGGATATTCCCTACCCCATCTATTAATTGTCTAACTTGTCATGCCAATGGTCATCAAGAGACAAGAAAATGAATGTATTAAAAATATCCCCTTAACCCCTAATGAGAAATCGGAAGACACCCAGGACCTTGAAATTACTAATAATATTACCAGTCCCCATTATCAAACCCCTCATAGACGCTGGGTGAAACCGGAATTCTATTAAAGGAAAATACCTCCAGCAGGTATAGAAGATAAACATTTATTAACTCATTCACCCCTATTTTATTTTTAAACATTTAATCTACAAAATATACATTTTTTAAATTTTCTATTATGGTGATGGTAAGATGGATATGTCAGGTTCGGGGACGAACTTTTAAGAAGAGGTGGGGATATATAACCATCTTGTTTCGAAAATCAAATTAAATTTTCAATTAATCTTTAAATTAACAACGAAATACCTTAAATTAACACTATAAAGATAATACTAGCCCTTTAAACTTAAACCTATCCCTTTAAAATAAACTGAAAAGAAATTATTTCGTACAATAGATGAGGAACTAGCCCATCAATGTTGACACAGAACTTTCTAGAACTATCATATACCGCTATATCCCCAGTGCAAAATGAAATACCTAGCAACTAATATACTTTCCAAGAACCCAGAGAAATGTCACGCTGATTTAGACCCCAAGCAACAAGACCTTAATTCACTATCCTGGTACCTGGTACCTGGCCCGAGAAACTTCTAGAACATTTTTTTTAAACCTTTAACTGACCAATCCGTATTTGGTCCCAAAACAAAAAGTTTTGCCTATTCGCTGTTACCATTAATACGCCCGGCTACGTCATAAATATGGGCCACTATTCGCCAAACCGAAGTCAATCAACAGACGTCATTGTCCCAGAGATCCTCGCGAAAAACTAGAAGTTATACCGGTATATACAAAGTCCGACCCTCAGTCGATTCCTGAACTGCTTAACGAAACTCAGTCGGCTCATCCTTAAGAAAACTTTAGAAGTCCGGAGATTTTATTTTATATTGAAATTTTTTTTATTCATTTTGATACCTTTATTTTTCGTCAATTTGAATACTTATTCTTTCGAAGAAAACTCGGAGATATTTTTTTAAAACCCCTAAGTTGAAGAAGAGAAGGAGCGCGAGTACGCGAAATATTAAAAGAAAAAGAAAAAGAAAAAAAAAATAATTTGTTACCACGCTTGCGATATTCGTAAACTCGCCCCACGTGGCCATAAAAGCCTTGGCTAATACTAAGAATAACTACTACAGTTCCTTAGATTCAATCATACTTTTATTTAACTAAATTATAAACTAAATGCCGACTTGTATTATACAATTAAAGAACTTAAACATAACGGATTAAGTCCAATACTAGGGCAAAGCCCTTCGCTCGAGCGAACTACTACATCTTAGTAGTGAAGAAAGACTGACTTAATATGATAAGCAGTCGATGCTTATATAGTACGGGAAAGGTCAGAGGTAACACTGGGTGTTAATCCTCTATGTAGCCTTACACCCCTGGAGTAGAAACTCAGGAGGTCCCTTAATACTACGGAAGGTTACAAATTAAACCCTTAAATCGCAAAAAAAGAATAAAAAAGAAAAAAATAATAATTAACCCTTAAATCGAGAAGAAGAAAAAATATCCTGAACCCCTAAGAAGAATATGGAAGAAAAACTACTTGGCGTAAGAAATTAAAAACTTGATATTATTTTGATAAACTGATTTGAAACTATGGTTAAAGAACTTAGATTATGGTTGACGGATTGATTCAATTTTAAAAATCTTAATTTTCTATTTTTTGAAAAATATAATTTTAGTGCGTAACTATAAAATTTTACCCTAAATACCCTTAAATTTACATTTCAAACTTAAAGGCTGTAGAAGATACTCCAATTGAGGAGACATTCAAAAGAGGTTATAAATTACAAACCTCCCATAGATGTTAGTTTAAATTTTGCTTGAATTCTTATTTTGACCCTTAAAAAGTTTGTGAAATTTTGTGAACAAGATTGAATATTTTGTTGAATATTAAAAATTGGATTAGAATCTATTTTGACTCTCAATTGACACATACCATCAAACGCGGTCACTTTTGATTCAGAAATTTTATAAGCCCCTCGTTCCCGTTAAAAGGCCTTAACTCTCCACAACTGACTGCAATCTAACATCTTGTTTAGCGTTAGCGAGGTTGAGTCATAAGTAAAAAGAGGTAGGTTTTTGTCTTGCATCTTCGTAACCCCTTTAGTAAGACGTCGAACACCCAACCCCACCCCCTTAAACAACAAATGAAGAAGGCAGGCAAAGGCTTATAATGCATGTATCTTGCATGATGCTATCTATGTATTGGTCCAGGCCATTTGAACCGGGCCCCAGCAAACATTTACGAAACTCTACGACTATGTAGTGGCCAAAATGTAGTATTTTCGCCGTTATCGGATTAGCTTTTCATTCTAAAAAAAATACTCCTATCCTACTAAAAAACTCTCCCAGTCTTAAAGGTGTTATGCGTCATTCTTAAAGGCGTTATGCTACACTCTTAAAGGTGTAATGCAACACTCTTAAAGGTGTTATGCTACACTCTGAAAGGTGTTAAATAAATAGTTCTAGGTTAATTAATAGAGTCATGGGACGTTACCACAACTTGTTCGCTGTAGTGAAAGGTTTGATCAAGCAATACTTTTATTCTTTTATTCATATTCTCCTTTTCTGCGGCAAGATATATTGCAGCTGAAGTATTTAGAAAAATTGGCAATTATTCTGTCTGTTATTAAGGTATAATGAGAGGAAAGCGTTTTCATAGCATCCGAGTTGTGAATAGTACTTTTTATAACACTTTAATAACTTGTTTTTTTAGCTATAGCGCAAGCAAATACTTATACATATTTCAGTTGGGTAGATAAGTAAGAGGATAGTTCTCATTTTTACTCGGTGAGGTAAAATGTTCGTTTCCCTAACTTGTTTTTCTTCTACTAGAAGGGTTTTGAAAATCGATCCAATTTGTAATGTATTCGTTTCCTCTACTAGGTAATATTTTGGAAAACGCTTGAGGACTCCGTGTTTTAAAATGCTCATTAGCAAAAGCTTAAATCACAAGTAGAATAACACGAGTTCAGATACGATTCATTTGTTGAGTAGTGAATAAATTCATTTACATCATGAATATTGATTGTTCTGGTTTTCATCTTTCAGCCCTGCACAAGTGAGAATACCAGAGAAGAAAAACACGAACCCAGAAAACATTCATGAGATGCGAACCAGCTTGAAAGGTGGCAATGTTAAATCGCGTGTTGTATAGCACTTAAAAGCTGATTGCTATCTTTCCGACACTATATTTTAACGCGTACGTGTAACTACGCATTTCGAGTTCAAGTCGCGAATAGGAATATTTTACAGTCGAGTATAAAAGTTCAGAGATTAAACATAGAAGTGAAAACTGATAAATTTTTATTTCGTCAATACGTTATTGAACTAGAATTTCGATTATTAGTTTTAATCAATGCCAATTTTCTGTGAGAGATCTTGGTACCACTTTTTGACGACCAAATTGGACCTCCAGGATTTTAGTAAGGGTAAATATCTTTCATTTAAAATTTCGATTTCCCAAGGTTGATAAATAGAACAGATTTTTGATGAAAATAACTCACATTTACCTAACGGAAGGGCAGGGTGTTCCTGAGGGGTGTGACCCAAAATCCCCCCAGACATAATCCCCCCGGACAAAATCCCCCCAAATCATAAGTAACGGACAAAATCCCCCCAAAACTCCTACTAGATGGACAAAATCCCCCCAAAATTCCTACTTGATGGACAAAATCCCCCCAAAATCATATTTAATGGACAAAATCCCCCCAAAATCATATTTAATCGACAAAATCCCTCCAAATTATATTTAACGGTTAGGTTTGGTTAGGTTAAGTCAGGTTTGGATAGGTTAGGTTAGGTTAGGTTAGGTTAGGTTTGGTTTGGTTCCAATAATTCGTTGACACCTTTTCCAAAATATGCTCCTGTTAATTAGCTACCACCTTTTCCAAAATATTCTCCTTTTAATTAGCTACCATCTTTTCTAAAATATTCTCCTATTAATTAGCTGCCACCTTTTCCAAAATATTCTCCTTTTAATTAGCTACCACCTTTTCCAAAACATTCTCCTATTAATTAGCTGCCACCTTTTCCAAAATATTCTCCTATTAATTAGCTGCCACCTTTTCCAAAATATTCTCCTATTAATTAGCTGCCACCTTTTCCAAAATATTCTCCTATTAATTAGCTGCCACCTTTTCCAAAAGATTTTATTATTAATTAGCTGCCACCTTTTCCAAAATATTCTCCTATTAATTAGCTGCCACCTTTTCCAAAACATTCTCCTACTAATTAGCTGCCACATTTTCCATAATAGACTCCTTTTAAATAGCTACCACCTTTTCCAAAATATTCTCCTTTTAATTAGCTACCACCTTTTCCAAAACATTCTCCTATTAATTAGCTGCAACCTTTTCCAAAATATTCTCCTATTAATTAGCTGCAACCTTTTCCAAAATATTCTCCTATTAATTAGCTGTCACCTTTTCCAAAAGATTTTCCTATTAATTAGCTGCCACCTTTTCCAAAATATTCTCCTATTAATTACCTGCAACCTTTTCCAAAACATTCTCCTACTAATTAGCTGCCACATTTTCCAAAATTATGTCCTTTTAAATAGCTACCACCTTTTCCAAAATATTCTCTTTTTAATTAGTTACCACCTTTTCCAAAACATTCTCCTATTAATTAGCTGCCACCTTTTCCAAAATATTCTCCTATTAATTAGCTGCAACCTTTTCCAAAATATTCTCCTATTAATTAGCTGCAACCTTTTCCAAAAGATTTTCCTATTAATTAGCTGCCACCTTTTCCAAAATATTCTCCTATTAATTAGCTGCAACCTTTTCCAAAACATTCTCCTACTAATTAGCTGCCACATTTTCCAAGATATTCTCCTTTTAAATAGCTACCACCTTTTCCAAAATATTCTCCTTTTAATTAGCTACCAACTTTAACAAAACATTCTCCTATTAATTAGCTGCCACCTTTTCCAAAATATTCTCCTATTAATTAGCTGCAACCTTTTCCAAAATATTCTCCTACTAATTAGCTGCCACATTTTCCAAAATATTCTCCTTTTAATTAGCTACCACCTTTTCCAAAACATTCTCCTATTACTTAGCTGCCACATTTTCCAAAATATTCTCCTATTAATTAGCTCCAACCTTTTCCGAAACATTCTCCTTTTAATTAGCTGCCACCTTTTCCAAAATATTCTCCTATTAATTAGCTGCAACCTTTTCCAAAACATTCTCCTACTAATTAGCTGCCACCTTTTCCAAAATACTCTCCTACTAATTAGCTGCCACATTTTCCAAAATATTCTCCTTTTAATTAGCTACCATCTTTTCTAAAATATTCTCCTATTAATTAGCTGCCACCTTTTCCAAAAGATTTTCCTATTAATTAAAAATATATTTAATGCAAAACCACACAGTATGTCTGGTTATATATTTCTCAGAGGATTTTCGTTGGGGGATTTTGTCTTCTGATAAAGATTTGGGGGGATTTTGTCTTGTTATAATGATTTGGGGGGATTTTGTCTTGTTATAATGATTTGGGGGGATTTTGTCTTACATTGGGGGGATTTTGTCCTACATTGGGGGGATTTTGTCCTACATTGGGGGGATTTTGTCCTACATTGGGGGGATTTTGTCGCATTGCGTTAAATGGGGGATTTTGGCTGGGGGGATTTTGGTATACAATCGTTACTGAGATGTTACCGATTATCTTAAAGAACTTTAGGCGAATGCTAAGGGAAAATTAACAAGTTTTCCGCGCTCAAATAGAATGTCCCTTCTTAGTAGGTTGTCTATTATTTCAAATAATGAAAACTTTTAAATATAAGAAAACGATTTATTTGCAAGAAAATCAGTAAAATAAAATAAAGAGTAAAGAGAATGCACGCAAAGGAGAAAAAAGGGCTGAAAAAAGGGTTGCTACCTTAGGTTTGTTTTACTGAGTGAGTTAATGTGTCGGTAATCCTCTAAGCAGGGACGGAAATAAGATAAATATTAGAAACCTATGGGGGTCACTGCCTTTAAAATTATTAGGTGTGCAATAATGCTACGGTGTGCCTCGACCATCTTGTTCAGTGTCCCAAAGCTTTTAAAAATTGTCTACGAAGCCTAAAAAATAGTGTTTCTTTTCTTTTAATTTTCTATTTCCAAATTTAGTGTGTCCGTCATACTTGCGTCTTTCGAAACATATATAATTATATATTATTGTCTACATCATGGATCCCAGAACTCTAATGAAAGTCTTAGTGTTAGTGGTAAGTACTCTACTGAATTATTGAACTTATCGAGATTGACCAGAGTAAAGTTGCGCTATATTTTATTAAGAACGTAATTTCGTTCATTGTTTTTTCATATAGATCATAAATAGCCTATTTTGTATATGTGAGTCAGATTCAATAGAGAATTTAAGATTCCAGAATATAGTAATAGACGAAAACGTGAAAAAGGAAGTGTGAATGAAGTAGACAAAAATAATAAAAAACAGACATTAAAATTTGAAAAAGTTTCCAAATTACTAAATGTAACTCAAGAAGCCAAATATTTCTGTATATAAGTGTTTATAGACAGATTAGAGGTTGTGATTTGAGGCCTAAGTTCTAATCCTAATCGTAGGACTGAGCTTTAAAACATTTTTTTGCATTCAGACATATTCTCCAGTATTCTTTTTGTACCTTGTCACTTGTTGTCACCTGCATACAATAAAACATGAATTCAAACATTTATTTACACCCTGTGCAATTTAGTATAGAGACGTCATCCGTTGGCAGTATTAAGGGTTGTCCACAAAGGAAGGTGTTGGTCTGATCTCGACCACACTGTATATATGTTATAAATTTAAATTTGACAACCGAGGCTTATAATTCGAAATCTTAATATTTGTAAATATCACAAAATATACTTGAAAATAATGTAGCCCATTATTAGGCCACATTGTTTACGTACTCTCGCTGTAATAAATTTACTTCTCGTCAAAAATCCCCCGCTATACCAGTGAGAGGGGAATAATTTTTCTTTAGCAACGTGGCAACGTGAACCACACGTCGCCGATTCCCTACTTACTTCCTCATTTCCGTTATTTGTTTTTGTTTATACTTCTAATACTGCTACTAACGTAGAACTATTAGTTCCATCAGGAATAGATATCTTCTTCTTGGAATCTTTACGAGACCATAGACCCCATACTAATAACTGAGTGAATGTAAGGGGAAGGGCTTGAAAATTTGTTTAACAGCCTGCGCCTCCTTCCTCGACTTTCTTTCGCTCTTCACATGTATAGGAACAAAAAAATTTATTTAAAAAAACCCTAAATACTATTTCAGCACACGCAAAGAGAATTGGTTTAAATTTGGGTTTGGCGCTCAGAGGTCACGCGAATCGCGGTGAGGGTCGCTAGCTATGTTAATATCACGTGGCGTTTTAGTTTCAAATACATGAAAAAATAACACGCACTTTCTAACCCCCCAAAAAAAGCTTTGGTCCCATTGAACCGAATTCCCATTCGACAGAACGGCTTTTTTTGTGGTGTCCCATTCGACCGAACGTAGCCAAAAGGTGCGATTTTATTATAGTCCCATTGGACCGAAATTCTTTTGAACTGGAAGAAGACATACTGTGTGGTTTTGCATTTAATATATATTTTTAATTATAGGAAAATCTTTTGGAAAAGGTGGCAGCTAATAAATAGGAGATTATTTTAGAAAAGGTGGTAGCTAATTAAAAGGAGAATATTTTGGAAAATGTGGCAGCTAATTAAAAGGAGAATATTTTGGAAAATGTGGCAGCTAATTAGTAGGAGAATGTTTTGGAAAAGGTGGTAGCTAGTTAAAAGGAGAATATTTTGAAAAAGGTGGTAGCTAATTAAAAGGAGAATATTTTGGAAAATGTGGCAGCTAATTGGTAGGGGAATGTTTTGGAAAAGATTGCAGCTAATTAATAGGAGAATATTTTGGAAAAGGTGGCAGCTAATTAATAGGAGAATATTTTGGAAAAGGTGGCAGCTAATTAATGGGAGAATGTTTTGGAAAAGGTGGTAGCTATTTAATGGGAGAATGTTTTGGAAAAGGTGGTAGCTATTTAAAGGGGGAATATTTTGGAAAAGGTGGTAGCTAATTAAAAGGAGTATATTTTGGAAAAGGTGTCAACGAATTATTGGAACCAAACCTAAACTAACCTAACCTAACCTAACCTTACCTAACCACCCTAACCCACCCGAAACCAAATTATTAAAATTTTAATTTAAAACTTAAAGACATTGATGGAACTACCATTAAGACTGTACTTCATTTTAAGTACAATTTGTTTATTAATTCTATATATCTCTTGCCTTGAAAGGAATGAAAGTGAGCGTTTTAATTAGTATCACGAAACATTTACTTTTAATATTTTTAACATACCTTTCGGAGATTCGAACCAACAACCTATCGCTTCGCAGTCCAACATCGTATCCACTACACCACCGATAAACCATACTGGACCAATCGCTGACGGCTAAACTGTTTCAAGTTATATTCATGTATTTTTTAGGGGCATATTCGGACGATTGGGATTTCGGTCCATGGGGAATATAGCCATTGGGCTGGAAATCTAAAATCATTTCGGGATATTCGGTCGAATGGGATTTCGGTCCATTGGGAATTCGGTTGAAAGGAACGATACCCAAAAAAAGACGAATCACGTTGAAAAACTTGGAGTATTTATTAAACATGGCTCGATAATGGTGTGTAAATAAGCTACTAGTTGTAAAGAGATCTATATATAACGCATGAATAATAATAACCAGAGTTCTTTATTATTAAATAGCAGAAAGTGTTGCATATTCGGGTGAAACTATTGGCAAGCTAGTGTTTGACTCGGCTTGAAGAGTTTAAATTTTGGTTTCAATACTTGTCTCCTTTTTGGTTTTTCTAGAATCACTTCAACTTTATTACGAAAACATTAGATTTCAGTAAATACCATCCAGGAGAGACCCTTTGCTATGAGTTTCTCTTGTATCCGACAGGCCGGTAATTTTTTCCAGCGTTTTCCAAAATAATGTAAACATAAGAGATAAATTATTAGTTTTTTTAGGGTTAACATAACGTACTCACCTGTCGTCGATCATATCGACTTGGCAATTATTGTTTTTCTACACGACACACGGTATATTATATTGGTTTAAGGTTTGTTTTGTTTTAGTACGGCGATTTAGCCTCTACACTTTGGATGCATTCTACGGCCTTTAACTTTCCGATGCCCCCGAACAAATCCTACACTCACCCATTTGAGCTCTACGAACGCAACGTTCTGTCAATTTATCTCGAAGCTGAATACCAAGTATCATTAACCGGACTGTTTGAAATTTTCCATCCTTAGGTATGTATCTTCGCTAAAATTTATTTGACGGTCAGAGGGTCGATGCACATGCCTAAATCTCGATCTAGAGTTTCAATTAACTATGGGCCGAAGTAAGACTGCGCGAATACTCAGCTCGAGTCTCGGGTTAGGTATCGAGCCTTTAAAAAAGATAAGCCTAGGCTCGAATAGGACTCGAAGACAAAGTTCAAGGTGCTTTGAGTAATCGTATATTTCTTTAAAGGAAAATTCCTAAGCGCAGAGGGTACAGTCACTAGCTAGCCAACTACTTCGATATTTAGTTGCTTTTGTTAAGGGCAACTAGATGGTAGATCTTGATAACAAAGGCATCGAGATCTTCGCCCAATGCCATTGTAGTTCAATTTCCTAAATTTTACGTACACTCTATTTCAAATGTATTTCCGTTGTTTTTATTTATTTTTTTTAATATTTTTGTTAATTCAAGACCTCTCCAGCATAAAGAAATGGTACCTGAGGCTATGATTCTTAATATATTTGTCCATCAATAGAAAACCAATTTGAAGTCAAGAAATGTTCCCAAATATGAAATTTTCCTAATAATTAAATATTTTTAATAATTAAATATTAACTTTAGAATAATTTGAAAATGATTATGGATATCAGCGAAGAGGATTTCTACGTGGGTAGTGACTAGGGTTTCTTTGTATTTTTAATAGTGTACGCAATGTTGCATTTGTAAAAATGAGAATCACCACAAAAAGTGAAAATTGAAACGATTTTTCCATTCAGGATGATTCTTCCTATATCTAGTTTTATTACAAATAAGTTAACAGGTAATAAAGTTTATTTAAACAAATACTTAAAAACGAGCTTTGCTTGTTTGTATTTTTCCTTTACGCACAGTCACAATTCGTTTACAGTTTGACAAACTGCGTGTTTTACACCATTTACATCATAGGAAGGTCTCATATTTTGTTTAGATAAGTTCCTCAAGATTCGGTCCACGAATAAAGCATAGTTTTTATCCGGTTTGCCAGTATGGAGAAGATCAAGTGAAACCCATTTTTATGGCTAACCGTGCGAGGTCCTTTCAATGAATTGAAATATCCCGAAAACATAGAAATTTTTTTTAATATAAATCGGCACCACTGATATCGAAAATCATAATAATTTTCTGCTAAAGATAATATTTATGAAACGTGCCTGGAATTTCGACTACAAATTGAACGTATTTTGATGGGCAACTATATTATGTATCATACTCTCAAGTATTAATTCTCTATGCTGAATAATGTTTGAGCTATCAAAGGATTAAAAAAAAAGGAACGGACAAAGACTCTAGAAAAAGGTAGTACAAGTATGATAAGAGCAGAAAAAGTTGAAAATGAATGAGACTTATGAAAAATGTGAATATTGTCCCCACGGAAATAATTCTAAATTTCTAGCTTCTAAACGAGTCTCTTGTACCAGAAGTCCATTCAATTGGCCTGGGAAGTAAACAATTACAATAGCTGCTATAGCGCACGTCTCTGCTGGCAAAGAACCCCTTTTAACTCCAAGGGTGGGGGGCTAGTTTCATTACCCCTTTTCCAAACACCGTTAAAAATCTCGAGCTCCTCTCTTGGAAGTCTTTCTTCACGAGAGCGGGCCGTGACTTCAGCCCAAGAACGCTGTATCTCTAAAAGGACCGGAAAAGGGGGTGGATCCCTATATATAGCAAGTTTGGTTTGTAAAAAAATAGGGAAGGGAACGGCCCGGTCGTTAAATTGTTTTTTCTTCAATTGGTTTATGAAGAATTGTAAAAAACTAAAATGCCTTGACTGAAGGCTCGGTTTTACAGTGGAAGGGGGCGTTTTCCGGTCCCTTTAGAGATCCAACGTTAATTTTCAGTCAATAGCTGTTTCTCTCCCAAAAGGGGAAATTTTGGCGTTCGAGTCGCACCTTAAACGGAGATCTGAGAAAAATTATCGCGATTTGGTGAATGTGTCGCCCTTCTTCAGTATTGCTACACAAGAGAGGGGAGACCAAAACCCCAATTTTATTTACTTCCTAGGCTAATTTAATGGACTTCTGCCTGTACTTATAACGAAACTGAATTTGAAACATCTAATATAATAATATAAGGAAGTTCTTTTAAATTCACTTTACGGCCCGAATAAAATATTTTGACTTGTGAGTTAGGTTCGAGTACGCAACATCACATTTACGTGATACTAAAATTAAGAAATTGTGACGGCTCGAACTTGCCACGAAACCGAAAAGTCAAGTCTCACACCTGTAGGCCGCAAAAGTTAACATTTTTACATTAAAATGGCGTATTTTCACTTAAAAGGTGTGGATTTTTATTGTCTTGTTCAGTTACACACTTTGGAAACTCATCTTTGCGATTACAAAACAATTCGTGCCGCTACTACCCCGGGTATTCCTTGGTGTCTCTGATGTTTTTGAAAACAAATGCGAAACTGTCAAGAACATTGTATTGGCTATCTATTTTATGGGTTGTTTCATTTTGGTGGAAAACTTTAAAGCCATGCTGTCGACAAAACTGACCGTGGACATTGATCGCAACATAAATAACTTAAACGATATCTTAAAATACCCCGACATGCCCATTATTTTTGATTCTACTGACTTCGAACTCTATCATTCCATTAAGGTAAAAAGTCGCTTTTTGTTAAGCGCATTCTTAATTTTTCGCTCCCTTGAACTGGAGAGAAAGTCTGACTGCGAAGATGGTGACTTTTATACTCATTAAATTTTACTAAGGAAATAGTTAGGTTCTAGAGGTACAGAAAATACTCGTTTGTTGATAAAACGATTACTCAATTTTTAAATTCATTGTTGCACGGTAATTAATTAGCTAAACACCATGAAACTTGGGGATGTGCTTAACATTCCCGTTGTAGGCATATTTCTACACATTTAATTACCTTCCGCAGATAAGATACAAAACGTTTTTTGATTGAACTTTGAAGGCTATTGAAATTGTCTAATAGTTCTGAACAAGCTGGTTACTCGGTTTAAAGTCGTACTAAAAATGCAGGATTTTTCTTTGTTATAGGGGAAATTGTTTGGGGGACATATCTCTGTAGCCATATGTTGTGCACCCCATGTTCATTGATATTTTCCACTCAGTTGGGCCCAATAAACACGCTCCTTCATTATTGATGGACTTTTCAAAAATCCATCGAGGGATGGTCCGTAAAATACGTCACACTCCAAAGGGAGGAGGAAGTTTCTAAATTTCTGATAGGTCCGAGACAAAGGGGTGGAGTTCTACTATACGTGACATCACATTTAACATTAATCTTGTTAAGAAGTCATTAAGAAAACGGAATATTTCAAAGTCCACCTTGGAACCAATGTCTACAATTATTTACCAAAATTTATGTCCATCATGATCGAGTGGGCTATGCTTTAACTCCAGCTGTTATTCGCCAATAATGTTAGCGAGGATGAATCGGATCCCCCTTTCGATTGAAATGGTTCCGTTTCTTTCCCAATTTTTACCCCTCCGTGTGACGTAGTCCAGGAGAGGTTCTGTAACGGCCGTGTCTGTGTGTCTGTCTGTCTGTGTGTCTGTCTGTTGTTACACCCACTTGACCGCGTTCGCAGTTTGCGTATCGGAGCAAACGTGTTCGCCATTTCCGAACTGCTTTCACAGTCACGGAAATGGCTCCTCTACTTGAGTTCTCACACCACCATCTTCTGGTCTTTGTCCATCCCACACGGACACTAGTCTGTTCTTACTGGCTTCTAATCACCACCATCTTCTGGTCTTCGTCCATTCCACTTGGACACCAGTCTGTACATACTGGCTTCTAACACCACCATCCACTGGTCTTCCGTCTATTCCACATAGACACCAATCTGTATCATTGGCTTCTACTCCATTATCATCGTTTGGTTTTAGGATTAGGGTTACGAGAAACGTCTAGCCTCCCTAAGGTGGGATCGACCACCGAAGGTTTTCGCAATTGCGCTTTTTCCTTACTAATATAATGGAAACGAATCGTATATATACCCCAAAATTTGAAGAAAGCGGGAAGAGGGGTACCCTTCACTTTAAACGTCAATATTAGCAAAGTTTGAGAAGATAATAGGTATAACTTTATTTTAAACGATTTAACTATTATTAATGTTAATTATTGAAGATTAAAATAATTAAAAATAATTATAATTATTTAAATATTAAAGATAAACCTCTCGTACAAAGAGAGATTATCACTGCCTCCTGTATCAACCAAGGCCCGTGCATGCGATATATTTCCTTCATTGCCTCCTATATCTACCAAGGCCCGTGCATGCGATATATTTCCTTCATTGCCTCCTATATCTATCAAGGCCCGTGAATTGTGATATATTTCATTCATTGCCTCCTATGTATATAAAGGATGAGGGCAAAAGTGTTTTCATTGGATAATTTTGTTTATATAATCTTCTCGACACGGAGAGGTAATATTTTGGTTTTCCCAACTTGTTGAAATCTGAATCCCACGCTCGATTAGACTAAGTTGTTCGTGTGACAATGTAGACCCCTTTACACTGTTAGAAAAACCCGACATAATTCATAGTCAATATAAAGCAAGTAATTAAGACGTGTCACCATAGCTTTACAAATCATGGAAAATATTAATTAAGGACGAGTAATGATATCGTTGCCATGATTATGGCTTGACATCCGTTACATTCGAGGGGCTAGTCACTAAGTGTGGTCGTTGTATACGGCGGTACATTGGAAAAAGATTACGCGTAATCTATAAAACCCTCCCTTTGACAGTGCTAAAATTATTACGCGTAATCCGTAGCCGGTGAACAAGAAGTACCCACAAAGTAGCAATAGGTGGTGACGTTTCAAATGTAGGATGAGTTTCGTTGTTTTCTTTTATAAAAGGACGGCTACTTCATGGAATTTGGGAAGGCCCTTACATTACGGAAAAAACACTTTCTTACCGAACTTTACATATTTTTTTATGTCAACCAATGCAACCACTTTCATGAAAAACGTCATAAACATAAGGCATTGTATTCTGCTAGTTACCTAAAGCATGGGCGAAGAATTGAAAGAGGACTAGGCAGGGTCGCGAAAAGGCGTCCAACGGAAAAAACGGCCACTAGTAGCGCGATCTATCGGCTCAATTTATCGGAAAGCGGAACTTCGTCACTCTTTGGGGTCAAATCACGTGGCTCAAAAATCCGGAAATTATAATTCCAACTTCAGCGCATGCGCGAGTGTGACAAGGCCTAAGAGCAGCTGAGCTGATTACTTCAGTCACTCTGTCAGACTGTCACGCTCAGCCGAGAAGTATCATGCAAATTTAATTAAAAATAAAGTGAGTATTAACTTTTAATTTAAGATATTAAACGCTTGTAAACAATAAAAATTGTTTATTTTAGAATGTTTAGTCTTAATACCTTTTCAACTTTGGGGATTAAACATCATCCCCGTGTTATTGACGCAGGTGAGGTTCACATTTTAATTCGATTATCTCATCACAAAGCTTATTATCTAATTAGAAACCGCTTGTTTTCAACAGATTCAGAATCAGATAGCGCCTGTGATGATTTAATAGCAGCTTGTGATAAACTTTTTGATGACAATTTTATGGATGAAGACAATATGAAACCAGGGCCAAGTCAATGTAATGAAATTACCCCACCGAAACAAACAAAACCAAAGAAGAAAACGGTGAAAAAAATTAAATGTGATAAAGAAGAAGAAGCTGCTTCACCGAAACAAACAAAACCAAAGAAGAAAACAGTGAAAAAAATTAAATGTGATAAAGAAGAAGAAGCTGCTTCACCGAAACAAACAAAACCAAAGAAGAAAACCGTGAAAAAAATTAAATGTGATAAAGAAGAAGACGCTGCTATCAAAGTACCGAAGAGATTAAACGCCACAATCGTTGGTTTAGAGGACTTTGATCTAATGTTTGATTATGTTGTTAATTATGCAATCGGAGCAGTACAAACTGCTATTGATGAAATGGAAGTGGAAGATAATAGTTCCACAGTTTTACTATGGGCGTTAAAATTAAAAAACAATGAAACTATATTTGCTCTAAAGTCGCATCTAAAGGAGCTATTCACCAAGACACCGGAAGAGCGATATGTTCAAAAAAGTGAAGACATAAAATCATCTCTAACATTCATGAATGATATTTTGTCCACAATGTCAAGTGTAACTTTAAGTCTAGCGGGTACTTTATCTTAATACGTCTATACGGTTCGTATAGACGTATTAAGATCTAATAGTAATAACTACTTTTGCAAATATAAACAGGAACCGCAAATATCTGATTTTCTAAAGACCAGAGCAGTCCATTTTTTCCTTATACACATCTTAGAGAAAGGTTTGAGGTTTGGTGAGGCTGCTCCTCAAGTTCCGCTGCACGATAAAAAAGGAAATGACGGAGCCTTATTCTACGTTGTGGGAACACTTTTGAGGTCCTTTCAAAAAACACAAGAAGGCTGTGCAATATTCAAAGCAATGTCCTGTGATAAAGATGATAAGGATTGTGTAGTATGCCCAATTAAGAAATGGACTGAGATGCAAGATCGGGGAGCCCTAATCTACGCAAGGAAAGATAGCTTCGAATTCTTCTCGAAAATTCATAATATTATTACGGATCTGTTTTGTAAGAAAAATAAGCAGCAGTTAGATAGGACGAGAAAAGTGAAAGATCTGATCATAAGGGACGAAGCTATTCAGTCACATTGGAAACAAATTTGTGATTCTTGTCAGATTTCAAATGAGCTTCAAACAAAGTTGTTTGACAAAATGCTTTCTAAATTTATAAATACGGTGGCCAATGGACACGTAAAAAATGAAAAAGATGACATGAAGGAGGAACAACGTCATAAAAATGCTGAAGCTAGATCAAAGAAAGCTTTACGGCAACAACTTTCCGATATTAGCAACTGCGCCTCTAATAAAATGTGATTCCCCTCCCCCACTCTGTATTATTTATTATGTTCTGTTTGTTGTTAAATGAAAGTTCCTAAGTTAGGAGTGACAAAATGAAATTGCTTTTATTTTAAGCAGATTAAAAAATAAAATTTCATACAATGACTAAGATTCATAATTATAAAAACACATCTATTTACAATTCCTTCCCATAGCTTTAATTTTTATATTCCCACTCTTGATTGCTACTAGTTTAGGACCATTAGTGCACACCTGTTGGTAAGTTGGATTTTGTCCAGAACCACAGGCTTGTCTGTGTCTACTAAATTCATTTTCCAACGGATCTTGATTGAAGTTTTCTGACAATACAAACTTGGCGCCTTTAGAAAGCAAAAATGGAATAATTTCCACCATAGCTTTGGCTATAAAAATATCATTTGAACCAATATAATTATTTTTCATTAATAATATTAGGCAGGGTTACCACAGGTCAGGCTATACCTGAAAAGTCTGGCATTAGGCCAAAAAGTCAGGGAATTTGAATCTTAAAATTCCGTGGCAACCCTGTTAGGTTTTTAGTTTTAAACCCTCACTTGTCTGTTTTAATCCTGATAGTGTCTCCTGACTCAGTAACATCTTCTTTCTTGCCTCATTTGAGAAAGGTTTTCCTTCGAATGTTTTTCTTTGACGCACATCCTCTTCCCAGTCAGTGAGGTATTGCATGAAGTCTTCTCTGAGCCACTGTAAGAAATGAAAATGCTTAACTATGATTTCATTTCATATTAGTATTTTCTAAAATTACCTTCAGCCTAAAATCATTTGGGGTTCGGTAAGAGTTCACCCAATTATTTCTTGTAAAGTATCCTTCTTTAAAATTGGTAACATTCATGCAGTCGAACCACTGGTTGAATGTTCTGAGGAATAGCGTTGTTTCGGACACAGATGCACCAAACTCCTCCTCAAATGCATTCGCAACTGAACCACTAAGTACTTGAGTAGCAAGTTTTACTTTCATCTTAGCCTGAGGCGTAGGGTACACATGATCATCAGTTAATTTGTAAGCTTTTCGTAACGTTGACCTACTCCGTTCCACTTCAAACAATTTGATAATTGTAGTCCAAACCAAATCCTGGCCATTTTTATACATTAACCTAAAGCGACCACCATCTCGGCTGTTTAGAAGGCAGTTTCGCACCGTTTTTATTAAATGCGGAGGATCAAAAATGAAATATATGTAGCGCTCTTCATCCATAGCATGTACATTAATGCAGCGATGAGAACCATCTGCACCTTGGTGTTTGGTAAACACTTTTCTATTTGTAGAAGCACCATCTCCAATAACTGATATCATTCTAAATCCTTTTAGCTCCAAAAGAGCTATACATCGCCAAACTAGGAAATGTAGTTCATCACCACATAAGCAATGAGTAGGAAAATGTGCCAAAGCAAATTTCAGATTCGTTGTAGCACCCCTAACCATGAAAACCAACGCATGAGTTGCAACAGGTTTAACTTTAGTGTGAAATAAATCGTTTTCAATTGCTGCCATTTTATCGAAGGGATCCGTAACATTTGTATAGCCGATTAAATCACCCGTCTTCTTACTATATATTAAATCTTCTTTAATTTTCATCTCATCAATGAGCAAGGAAAACTATTTTTGATAATCCGCAAGTGACGTGATGTTGGCGTGTTGTGCTAGTTTAATAAACATTGCTGGTTGAAAACTTGGCTTTCGACCTTCATCGCCCGTGTTCCGCAACAAAGTTTTATAGCTGGGTAAGTGGAGGATTCCAGAAGATTCGAGGGATTTATAGAGACCTGGTGATTTATGGTACATAAAAAGACACCACTGAATCACCAGTGGATGCCATCTCCTCATTTTTTTACTATTCAACTGGCTCATTTTCAATTGAGTACATAAGAAAAGTTTAGGGAACTCAACTTTTTCTTCGTCTAATCCTTTGTGGATGACATCTTTGAGCCATTCTTCTCCTTTAGGGCTGACAGTCTCTCCAATCTTCATGATCAATTTACTAATTTTTTCTCCCTCCGATTAAGTTTTCTTTTCAGCTTTATTTCCTTTGATAATTTCAGACTGGCTTAGGCTTTTGAAAGAAGAAATTCTATCTTTCTGCTTTTTTCTCCTATTGTCACCTGAAAATCTCGCCACGGAAATAGCTTCTTAATTTTACACAGTAGAGAGAGAGAGTAAGGACGGCCTTATAACCCAGGTTTTACCCCCCTTTCCCCCCTTTCAGGGGGGGGTAAAACCCGGGTTATAAAGCCATCCCTGGGGTGGGGGATGGGGGGGAATTGATGACGTCACGTGATGGTGTTGGAGGGGGGGAAGATGGGGGAGGGAAATTGATGACGTCACGTGATGGTGCTGGCGGGAAATTTGAATTTTGAGGCACCTGGTGGTGGTTTTCTTGATGACGTCACGGCTAATTTTTGATGACGTCACGTGGCTGATACCTGTAGGGATAGGCTTATGCTATTGTAGGCTTATGCTATGGTAGATCCTGGTAGGCTTATGTTATGGTAGATTCTGAAAGGTAGACTTATGCTAGGTTATTCTATGCTTATTATTATTATGAATCAGATTTTAAACCAAAAAAACATTTAATTAGCGTGATAATAACATACATAATTAAGTTAAATTAATAATAAATTGGTTAAATATTTAAAAAAACCTCCTTAAACTTGATTCAAGCCGTATCTGAAGATGTTTTTTTCTATACCGGACTAATAAAGCGCCGTTGGTAGGAAGTCGAACCCTGGAATGGAAACTCAAATGTTGTTGAAACAACACAGAGCTGGACGCATTACCACCAGGTCAACCACACGGTTTGTTAATAAGCTCCTTTTACACTTTTTTAGTCGCCGTATATGATTTTGATACTGTTTAGCAATTTTCATATCGTTACTTTTTCGATTTGCGGTAAAAGCTTTTAGGAAAGCTTTCGTACTTTTCTTCTTACTTCTATGAATAAGATAGAGGGCGCTATACTGCCCGCATACGCTACTTTCTAACCTCTGAAGTTGTCGTTTACCAAAAGTCCATTTTCTGCAGTTTAAAGATAAAAATCTTCTTATACTAGGCAGAAATGGTGGCAAACCGTAGCTATCGAAATAATAGCCTACACGAGCTCCGTCTATAAAGACCGATACCCAGTGAGACCCCTTTTCATAGTGCTGATCTAAATTTATAATTAACGATGCGGGATATTTGGTAACCTTAGGTAACCTATTTGACGCGAAAACACCCAAAAAGTTGGGCGTATCTGATAAAGCGAGAATCAAGTCTACGGTGGTGGTTGCTGACATTTTAATAATCTACAATTACGTTTCTATTTTTATCGATTTGAATCATGCTTTGAAATTCGGCGTATACAATGCAGACTGCGGCTTCCGACAAAGGTTTAGCGAATCCCATGTCCAATCTTAATTGTCCTTGCTTAACGGGGTTCCAGTGGTTTGTTTCGCTAGCAGATAGGTCCGGTGTCAGATCAAAAGCGTAGAGGGTTAACCCGTTGGCAAACTCGTTGGGAGTAATATCGTTACCGTCGTCTTTATAATGAATACCCGTGCCCGCGAACAATGTTTGATAAGCTTGTATATACAAGTTTTTAGCGAAATCAGGAGTCAACGGTTTCGAAGGTATTTGTTCGTTATCGAGGTACAGAGACAAAAAATTTAAATCCCAAGTTTTAAAGTTAAAAGGATTCAGAGCGTAAGTAGTTAACCCACCGAAATATGGAGAGTTAATTAGGTCATTTAAGTGTGCCGCCAGCCTTCTAGCGCGCTAGACTCGCGCGTGTATACTCGCGTGAGTTTAAAATGGGGGAACACCGGTTTTTTATCCGGGGGGGTTTCTCTGAGTTCGTTTATTGGTCGAGAGTGGGGTCGCCAATTGATTAGGTCTTTGTTAATTGGTTAAGGGCGGGAACTTCTTTAGTCGTGACGTAATCGTCAGATAGAGTTTGTCTGATAAGACATTACTCTCTTTATCTCGGTTATTAGCCTTGAAGAGAGCAGTGACTTCTAATGGAGAATAAGGAGCATCGAAAATATTCCCCGGAATGTCCGCTTGTTAAAGGGTTTTCAACATGTAACATACCTATAAATTGTTCTAACGACGAGTCTGGGAGAGATGTGTCAGTAACGGAGAAATGCGTTTCAAGTACAAACAAATCCAAGACTAAAGAATATTGTAATAATAGATGTTGTATATTGCGGGTTATACAGGTTGGAATCAAATATTCTTTTATAGCTGGAACATATATTATTCTACTTCCTATAACTGTACCTGTAGGAATTATTTTGGGAATGTTGACGATGAACCCAGTAGTTGCGCTTTTTGGTCTCTATCCTTTACTTTTACCATATTCACTATTTCCTGACATATATATAAACAAACGAATATGTCAATGGTGTAAAAAACCAATCAAATTTTGAAATAAAATGTTAAAAACAATGTACTGATTACATCATGGTTAAATTCTGCGATAATGAATCCAAAAATTTGGAAATAATTTTAAAAAGTTCCCCTCTATATGTTTAAACGGTTTTTGGACGTGTCTGTACTTGTCTTTAGTCGTGACGTAATCGCTAGATAAGAGTTTGTCTGATAAGAGAGCGATCTCTCTTTATCTCGGTTATTCGACGAACGCCTTGAAGAGAGCAGTGACTTCCGAGGGAGATCTTACAAAATGCGTTATATAGTGACGTATCAACGATTCAAAGGGCGCGAGGATTTCCAATATATGGTCGCGTATCTTTTAGATCAATGCGCTATGTATACAATATGTTTCGAACACCGAGTATCTGAAGTGGAAAATCGCTCGTGTTACGAAGAAATGCCGATGTTTAAAGATAGAGAGCCTCAAGTAAAAGATATCGAGTATCAGAATCAGGTGGAATTTTGAAACGATTCATATTACCTAGGAGTACCATTATTTTGGAGGAATTAGATGACGGACTGTTATTTACCCGATTGGGTCACGGTATAAATCAACCAAGAGCCAAAGCCCCGGAAACGGATTCACCGGCGCCATTGTGTTTAGAAGAAAAAGCTGAATTTTACGGAAATGACTTTATAAAATACATACAGGAACAAATGAGTAAATTCGGTACTCCCGATAGTTTTTATCATGAACATTTACCCGTTTTATTTCAAGTATTGTTAATCTCCTCTAAACGTAGGAAGCGATTAAGATTGCTCTCGGTGTAGTGGTTAGCGCGTTTGTTCGCGCCATCAATAGATCGCGAGATCGAACCCGCTCT